>CM051234.1:310144979-310199979 GCA_027917425.1 Gastrophryne carolinensis | reverse complement strand
TGTGTAATCTCATTATATTCACCTTGCGGCTGGTGGGCCTATTGATGGCGGCCCGAGGCTGTTCCTTTTCCCAGATGCCCCTGGGGCCTGCGGCACCTTGGGTTACTTATCCTGGATGGGGTTCCAACACCCCTGGAATTGGCTTAGTACGTTCCCCCTGTTTTTATGGGGGTTCCCTTCTGGTTGGTCTACTCATGGAAGCTGTTGATGACATCACTTCCTTCTTGCTATCCCTGTAGATGGTCGCCATGGGGACCAGGTCTGGTAGGGTCACTAAAGGGGTTCTATTCCTTATGAAATCCCCTGAGGTACCTAAGGGGGGCCCATTTTCATACCATTGGTAGGTCATCACATTGTGCCTTGTTGGGCCCTAGCTTGCTGGTCTGTTTCCCTTAGGCCTTGTCTCTTGGGGACTCTTGGTCTGGCTGGTCAGTGGCCTGCCCCAGCTTTTATCCGAGAAGGTTTCGGAACAGGTTGACCCTTCTTGTAGGGTCTGGTTCTGATCCAGTGGAGGTTTTTTACACTCCTTGCACTTCAGGCTCTGGCCTGTTTGTTAAGGGAGATTCATTCTTCTCTCTTGGTTTGGATTCCTTCTACCGGTGCTTGGTTTGGGCCTTATGCACTTGGTTGGTGAGCAGGCTGACTAGTTCTCTCCTCGTGTTTCATTAGCCTTGTAAGGCTTCATAAGTTAAGTTAGAGCTTTGCTCTAGTTGCTCCTTGGTAGCAAGGTTACAGGCGATAGCGCTGTTTTGGTTGGCTGTGCCTTTTTTCATGGGGATCCCACCCTACTTATGGACACTGCTATTGGATGTCCCACATGTAAGGACTATGTCTGGAGCAGGACGTGCTGTCTGCTTAGAATAATACAACTCTGTGAAGTACTCACCTGTAGAGTTGGTATTATACGCAGACAGCACGTCCTGCTCCACCCCACCCTGATTCACTTTGTTCTGGATCCCCTGTGTGGTGATTATTATCTTGGATATTATTGCCAGTCTCTGGGTGGTTGTTTTCCTCCTGGCTTCTTCTCTCACTGCTTTTCAATGCTGGGGATTTGTGGGAGGTCCCTCGGTATATGTAGGGCCGGGAGGAGCTTGTTTTCTTCATGATTCTGCAGTGCACGGCACTGAAGGCGGAGGTATACCCCACATGTAAGGACTATGTCTGGAGCAGGACGTGCTGTCTGCATATAATACCAACTCTACAGGTGAGTACTTCACAGAGTTGTATTTTTAAATGCTGGGAAATAGTTTTTTAATGGTTTGGGCTTTTCATTAAATCCTGCTGAAGGTCCGGATTAAGATCACCCGAGATTACTAATGCTTCTTATCTAAATGCATGGATTGTGCCCAGAGCCCAATCTAGGAAGGGTTGCTGTTGGGGCAATACATGGAGACCTACATGATGACCTGCTGCTTTCTGAGTCTGCCCTTTATTGGTACAAACCTCCCCCCTCATCATGCTGTTTTTCCTCGGTGAGGACCAGGTTTAGGCTCCTGTCTACCTGAATGTATACCCCCTTTTGATCTGTTGTTTGTGGCCAAAAGAAAGTGGGAGAAATACCTTTTATTATGAAATGTGGAAACTTTACCCTTTTTATAAGGTCTCCTGTATCCCTTCAATATGAATATTTGTTTCTCAACATATCCAGAAATGTATATCTTTTCCTTGGCTCATTTAGCCCCTGAGCGTTGAGAAAAATTATATTTATGGATTTCATTTTCTGAGTTACTTCTTTTTAAAATTGACATTGAAGTATAAAAAAGTTTCCATGTTGCATATTCACAATAGTGGCATTTGACAACTCTGATTACAGTTGCAGCATTGAAACATTTAACATATTGCAGAGTTTCTGAAATGCTGCCTTCTTAAACAAAAAGCCAATTAGTTTTTCTTTTTTGGCAAATGTGAAAAATCATCCCTTCTACCTTTAACGGACAACCTGTTGCACACCTGATATACTCGCCAAGCCAGCTCACGACATATGGCTACGCTCTGCCGTCTTTGGAAGTGGTCGTAATAATGGGACTTTGCTATGTATGTGCTTCTATATAAAAAGTGTTTGGAACCTAAATATAATTTTACGTAATAGACGTGAAAGGAACTGTCAGCACAGTAATCGGTGTTCATTTACTTTCTGTAAATGAACTACTTCACTGCTGTGCATTTATTCAAAAAATGTTATTTCATTCTCTTGTGCATGTGAGTCTCCTGGTATAAAGGGCCCTTAGTTGGCTGGACTTGGGGTATTGGGCGCGGGAATCTGCACACTGCTTTCTATGGGGTCCTGGGGGGGATTCTGCACACTGTCTATTATGTTCTTGAGGGGAGTTTCTGCTACTCTGCCTGCTTTTGGGTTATAACTGACCAGCAATATACTTTCTGTGAATTACAAAGTTTCCCTTTTTTAATAAAAATATATATAATTTTTTTTTGTTCCTGTAAAAGTTTCGAAATGCTGTTTCGAACATAACAATAAAAATGTGAAAAGGTTTTTAGAGCAGCAGTCCCTTTTCAGGCTTCTCAGAGCAGCCTATTGAAAATGTTGTGTACTATGTTGAAACATCAACACAAATCAGTTGTAATACTTGGAACATTATTTGAAGGTATTCAGATTAAATGGTTACTAAACCCAAAACATAAAAATTTTAGATTTGCCTTCGCATTGTCTGGCTGGCAGCATGGTTCGGTTCCTCGGTTCTCTCTTCTGATGCCAGTAGTGCTTTTGATCATCTGGCTTCTGTGCTCACTGCTGCTTCTGATGTGAGGAAGCAGGGACACCACCATACTGATATGCTTTTTGTCATCGGGTGCTCAATAGCTTGCTGGAGCTCATGATTCATGCTGCAGGTGATTGATCCATCAGGTAAGGTATGCATTTTATTTATTTCTTTGTTTTGAGAACCCAACTGACTTAGAACAATGTTTGTGAAAAGGGCGATTTTTATATTCTTGAAATTCATGAATTATATATGCTTTTAATTCTAGGTTTTAAAGCAACCACTTTCCATGAATAACATGCTGGAAGTAGAAATATTTGAAGTTCAGGAACAGTTAAGTATATATGTTTCACTTTAAAAGTAAGCCTATGATGGATCAGATCCTGTATGCCCTAAGTACTGTTTGATTATATGCAGATAATTTTCCCAGTTAGCTGTGGGGCGTGTGTAACTGGCCAATCCGTCCTTTTTGTTCTAATTACTTATTTCCATGCGGTCAACCTCCCTATTTGTTAATTAACCTATTAGCTTATGAATTGTAGGTGTGGGTTTTAGGATTGTTTGATGGGATGCAGACAATGACTAGGTACCGTGTATGGGCTGTTGCAGGCTGCACGGTCTATTCCCCCCCCCCTCCCCCAGTCTTAAAACAGACCTTTTGATTAAAAATGACTGGTGGTCCACTTACCCTCTTCCATGCTTCCTCACTGTCAGGTGCCAGGCAGCATAGGTAGTACTCTTGCCCTATCTCTAGCGGCCTATTAATAGCAGCAGTGGGCCTTTTTTTACAATCCGGTATCCAAAGTTGTACGCTCAGCAGCCTTGATATTTTAAAAGCATTAGAACTGAAGGAATGATTAACCCTTTCTATACAGTTAACATGGAGGAGGTCCTGTCTGTTGGCTATCATTTCTGCTAGAAGAGTGAAGAGACTGAAATAAACAAATTGGTAGTCTTCAACAGGGATGCCTTTTGTAAGATATAAAGAGAATATGCCTGTGTGCCCCTAGTAGTAACCTACAATTCGCAACTTGAGGCCTTAAAAAATTACAAGGGGGGTTTCCAATTCATGCTACATTTCGGCTACCACCCAACCTCAAGCAACTCCTTGTCCCAGCTGCACTAAAAGCCCCATCAGAAAACCCTGTATGCAAAACAGGTACAAGACTTGCATGCATATTTATATCACTGACAGGTACCAGAGAAGACCAAAATGAGCAACAATTCCCATTTAAAGTCAAATGTCCGACATAGGGGAAAAAGAAAACTATACTCCCCATGTGCCAGCTCACTGACAATGGTGGGGGGCAATTCTGCATTAGAGGACACCAGAAGAGACGTGCAATTGAGTATGCAGATTCTCTGTCTTGTCCAGTCAGTGGTTTAGACAGTTTAGACAGTGCATCGGGGATAGGAAGCAGGGATGGGCGCAGGAGGATGTGCCACTGCAGGGATGCAGAGAGGGACTGGCAAAAAGGTAAGCAATTTTGGGGGATCTGGGGGGCTCACACAGCAGGGCAACCTGAATTAAGATGCCCCAGGGGCACTTAGTTTGCTGGTCCTGGAGTCTATTCTAAGTGTGCCATACAATCCACTTCAATCTTCATGACGTGGGTAATCTCCAGTAGAGGGCGAACTTCTGCAGAGATGAATATGCAAAAAAAAGCCCCTCCTGGCCCATATATACCTGGGACCTCCCACCAATTTCCCAGTTCCTTCTCTGCAGGGAAGGCGAGCAAGACAGAAGATGAAGACTTCTCTTACTTGCAGGTAAGCCGGGCTCACGCCCGGCCCCTTTTTTGTCCCTATTGCTGCCAGGACTCATTCTAAATTTACACTGTTGAGCCTCCCAGCTTAGGCTGCGGGCCCTGGCAAGGGTAGGAGCACCCTGTGGGTGCAGTAGGAGCCATGCTCCAGCATGAGACCTCATTATGGGGTAGGCGGAAAATCAGGTTGTGGTGATCCTGGTATGGGATGCCCCATCCCTACTTGCGTGCGGCCTTATATTCGCACACCCTGCTTCAAGACATTAATTACACGTGGGTATACTGACCTGTAGATGGCGATCTTGCAGAGATGTCAATAAAAAAAGTAAGACCCTCCCGGTCCATAAATACCTGGGACCTCCCACTCATTCCCCAGTCTTTCATCTCTGCAGATGAAAGTCAGAAGATGGATGTCTCCTCCTTGCAAGGTAGCCGGGGTGACTTCCGGCCCTCTATCTGATCTATTTCTGCCCGGATCCCCTTACTTGATTTTACTTGTCCCCCAGCCTAGGCTGCTGGTCCGGGCAACGGTAGATGGCACCCTTGGTGCTTAGGAGCTACGCTCCTCCGTGAGACCCCATAACAAGGGGTAGGCGGTTAACCGGGTTGGTGACCCCGGTTTGGGATGCCCCGTCCCTTGGCCCTTCCACTCTAGCGTGGTATTCTAAGTATACAGTACGTCCTGCTCCAGATATAATACTTACACTTGGGCTATCCTCCGCCAGAGGGCGCTGTGCACTGCAGACATGCAAAAAACAGGCTCCTCCCGGCCCTTCATATACCCAGGGACCTCCCACAAATCCCCAGATTTCTCTGCAGTGCTGACTGCGAAGACCTGAAGTATCACTCTCTCGCAGGTGAGCGGGGCTATTACAGCCTGCAGCCCTGTTGGACTATTTCCACCCATCCTCCCTGTGATGTGCCTCCCAGCCTGGGCTGTGCTGGTCGGGTGAAGGTAGGCAGCACCATGTGTGCTTAACGGAGCCATGCTCCACCGCATCCCCCACTATAGGGTAGGCGGTTTAGGCTGATGGGGAGCCTCATAGTGGATGTCCCTCCCGCATTCTTGCCCCATGCCCCGTGTAGAGGTGGACCCTGTGTAAAGGGTCGCCGTCCTCCCTCGTTTCCCCCACGTATTCGGGGGGAAAAGAAGGGGGGCGGTGTGTGTGTGTGTCCGTTGGCGGTCTCAGTGTACAGTATTGTCACGCTTATGGCCGTGCTTTTGCCCCTGACCGGCAACTGGGTGTCAGAGCCGCGCTGCCTTTCTAGTTTGGCCTTCTCAATTTAACATGCAATAGTGTACTGCACGTCCTGCGTTATTATACTACATCTTGGGCAGGAAACTAATTTTGTGCAAGCCTACGGGCGTCAGAATGGTGGCGGTGTATTTAAACTTCGCGAGTGTCCACTAGCAGATGCCTTTATTGCCACATTCTATGCTTGGCTTGCCGAGCTTTTAACGGCTGCTTCAGAGCTTCGTGCTCTTTGGGGGAGGCGGGGACCTGGTGTGGCGCGCTCGTGTCACGCCCGGTTTAGACCCGCCCTCGGAGGTTCGGTCGGTGCCATTTTGTTGATCCCGCGTGCGTGTTGGCGGTCCTTCTCCTCCCCAGGTCGGTGAGTGCCCTCACGGGCGTTTTCATCATTAGTATTCTTTCTGTTGCGCATGGCCCTGACACCCCTTATTCCCCCTCTCTTTCAGACCTTGAAGAGTCCGGTGGCTTCTCCCGGCCTAACATATATTGTAGCGGGCTTACAAATTCTCCCACATTCCTAGCGGGTCTTTGGGACATCCAGGGTTGCCTATTGCGTAAATCCCTACTGGTATATTACATTTACAATCACCATATGGAGGCATCTCAGAATTATGTGACCGTGGTCCCTCGGGACAAGACCGGCTGTGTACAGCGTGTGGACTGCCCCACGCTGATGCGGACAGAGCACGGGTCTGCGGACCATGTGCTGAACAAGTACTGGCCCTGCAATCGGTGGCCGCACCTCGTTTCAATACACCTCTCTCCCCGTGCTTAAATCTCACTCCTGATGAGTCGCACTCGAGCGGGAATGAACAGCAAGTTGTGCCGCGCAGACTGCCTACGGCCGATCAGGTGATTTCGATTTCGAGGTTGGCTGAACACTTGGTTAAGAAGCGGTCCCTGATGCCTCTGGTTTCGCCCACTCCTTCTGAATCTGAAGAGTTCACTGCTGAGCAAAGTTTTGCTCTTTATAACGAAGGTCGGCTATTCTCTGACTCGGGCTCATCGGACGAGGGGCTGAGGAGTCATGATGATTCGGGCCCCGGTTCTTGGGGCCTGTGTGACACCGACGAATTACTGATAAGATCTTCGAGGTCTTGTCTATCTCTCTCCCTGGTGAGGCTTCCAGGCCTAGAAGGGAGAGTTTTCATACAGCGCCACCGCGTTTGGAATTTCTGGAGCAGGATCACTTCCAGGCTCTTGTGCTCAAAGAATGGCAATGCCCTAGTAAACTTCCAGGGGTTCCAGGGGACTGGGATTGGAAATACCCTTTTCCCCCTGATGTGGTTAACTGCTGGTCATCACCTCCCGTGGTGGATGCACCGATCATTGGGGTTCTTAACCCCCCCTTTATTGCGGCCCCTTCTTATCGTACCCTTCGGGATGCTGACGACCGGCGCATTGATAGGCTGGCTTCCTATGCCTTTTCTTGTGCATGGACGACTCTGCGCCCGGTCTGTGCGGCGGCCATCGCTGCAGTGGCCGCTAGGACCCTCATCAGAAAGCTGATTGATCATCAACCTGAGGATCTCCCCTGGGAGGTGTTTAATGCACTCTCCAGTTGTGATGTATTTGTAAGATTTATCCTTTTGGCGCTGGATGACACCATCCGCATGTGTGCTAGAACTTCCGTCCTTGCTGTAGCTATACGCTGACTGGTCTGGCTGCGACAGTGGGGTGTTGACGATGCTACGAAAAAGATTCTTACTGGGCTTCCCTTTAGAGGGCGACGCCTATTCGGGGCCCGTCTGGACCTGTTTGGGAAAAAAGGGCAAAACACCCCTTTACAGAAGGCGGTCTCAGCCTTCTCGAGGCAGGGGCACCCCTCCTCCCCCCTATGTTGGCGTCAAACCTGAACCAGTGGTGTCCTTCCAGCTTTTTGGTATAGATCCCTGCCCCAGGAGTGGCAGACAACGCCCTGGTCCCTCCGGCAGGACTAAGTCCAAGCCTGTTACCAAAACCCCCCAAGCATGATGGGGCGTCCGAGGGGGTGGCCGCAGCACCTTGCCCCTATCAGGAGGCGGCATGCCTCGTTCTGATGGGAGTCAGGAGGAAGTTTCCTCTGGATGCAGGATAGTGTCTGCTGGGCGGCCCCTTCCCGAGATATTCAGGATGCTTCTGGTCCCTGCCTCTCTTCTTGTGTTGGTGCAGGCCACGCGCGATCTGCGAGGTCTGGGGTCACCTGCTGGTTGCCCTTAACAGACAGAGGCAGGGGCCTCTACACTAACCTTTCCACATTCCTCCAAACGGATGAGACACTCTGTCCATTATGGCCTTCCATAGGTGAGGCAATTTACATTCACAGGCGGTTTTACTGCATGGTTTCTCTGAGTTGGGCTGCCAGTGCCCTGTGTCCAGGGACCTCTTGCCATCGGTAGGGACCTAGGATGCTTATTTCATTGCCATTGTGCCTTCCGGGCACCAAGGACCTTGCAGGTTAGTGTTGGCGCTCCAACACTGCTGATTGTGGCCTTATCTGGCCTTGGTTCTACTCCCTGAGTGATCGCCTAGGCGATGACGGGGGTGATTTCTCTACTGAGACCAAGGGGGCGTCCGCACGAGGAACTGCCTGGCCGTCCCTCTTTGCTTTCCAATCCCTGTGTCAGGCCGAGTTTGTTACTCGGTTGGTGTCCTTTGGGAGTCTTTGGATGGGTGCTCAATCACCTCAATTCCTCTTTTTCCCCTTAGTGGGATCTCCATTCCTAGGGTTGAACTTGGATTCGGTTCAGACGGGAACCTGCTCCCTTGACTATAAATGGACAATCTGTTTGCATGGGCTTGGTCCCTCTTGCTGTTCCCGTCTCTTCACCAGGCTGGATTGCAGCTGGTGGGCCTGTTCAAAGGTTGTCCCTTATGCCCAGAGCCCTTGGGCTCTTCTGCTACTCATATTGTAAATGCTGGACTGGGTTCCAGCTTCCCTGGAGCTGGGTCTGTGTACCATTACACCTTGGTACGGTGGTTACCCTTGAGACTGTGGTACTAGGGGTACCAGTCAGGGGGCACCCCCTTCCTTGCGTCTTCCTGCAGTTGGATACCAAATCTATCGGGTCGACGGAGGGGGGACTTTTTTCTCCTAAATTCCCCTGGGGTTCGGGGGGGGGGGGGGGGGGGACCTTTTAGGGGTCCTTCCACCTGTCTAATTTGGAAGCGGTATGCCTTCAGGTTGGCTCTATATTGCTGGACTTCTCCCTTGCGGGATCAGGCTATTTGGGGGCCCCTTGGTCTGTCTGATGACAGTGGCCTGTATTGATTATCTGTGTGGACTCAGAAGCAGGATGATCCCCCAGAAAGGTATCTGATACTGATCTGGGTGGAGGACAGCGTTCCCTGCCTTTCTGCGATATTCACTCCGGGGATGTCCTTCTGCGACAGGATGTGCTTATTCTTGTTTCTCCATGTGATCCGTCTAGTGTGTATCTTTCTGGGCCCGTCACCATCATGGGTCCTAGGCCCTTGTTTCCCTGTCTCAGACTGTTCGGACCTTGGTCATGAGGCTTCGTGACTTCACGCTGGACATTTTGTTCTATAAGTCTTATCTTCATTCACCCTGCTTGACAGGTTTCTGTGCAAGATTGCTCTGGAAGGGGGAACCAGTGATACTGGCGGCCCTTGGGTGGCCTAGTGGAGTGTGGTTTGCTCGTTCAGGCCACCCCCCTTATTCTAAGCATACAGTACGTCCTGCTCCATCTATAATACTTACACATGGGTAATCCTCCGCCAGAGGGCGCTGTTCACTACAGACATGCAAAAACAGACTCCTCCCGGCCCCTCATATACCCAGGGACCTCCCACAAATCCCCAGATTTCGCTGCAGTGCTGAACTGCGAAGACATGAAGTATCACGCTCTCGCAGGCGAACGGGGCTTTACAGCCCGTGGCCCTGTGGGACTATTTCCACCCGTCCTCTTTATGAAGAATATGCCTCCCAGCCTGGGCTGCGTTGGTCGGCTGAAGGTAGGCAGCACCTTGTGTGCTTAACGGAGCCATGTTCCACCGCAATCCCCCACCATAGGGTAGGCGGTTAGGCTGATGGTGGGCCTCTAGTGGATGCCCCTCCCGCATTGTTGCCCGTGCCCCTCACAGAGTTGATCCCTGGCCGCAGGTCCGCTTCTCCCTCGCTTCCTCCCGTAGCTCGGGGGAAAAGAAAGGGGGGGGGGGGGGTTATGTGTGGCAGTCCTAGTGTAATGTGACACGTTTAAGACCTTTGATCTTTCATTGTACTTGGGTGTCAGTGTCGCGCTCCTTGCTCCACATAAGTTTATGGCTGCGAGCCTGTTTGTCCTTTAATTACATAGGTGTACTGCCCAGACAGCATCATTTTCTAGCGTGACAGCAACATTATGTATGTGCGTACTATCCACTACTGTCTTTCACTTTTCGTTGGTTAGAGCTTCGCGCTCTTTGGGGAGGCGGGGACTCGGCATGACGCGCTCTGCGTCACAGCCAGATCAGGCCCGCCCCTCGAGGTTCGGTTGGTGCCATTTTGACAATCTTCGCGCGTGGTGCTATCCGCATCCTCCCTTGGTCATGTAAGTGCCCTCCGGGCGGTATTTGTTTCTATGTGTTCTATTCGGCTGTGCATGGCCCCTCTTATCCCATTATGTCTTTCAGACGCCAGGACTTCGGTGGCTTCTCCCGGCCTGACATATATTATAGCGGGTCCACATAACAAATTCTCCCACTTCCTAGCGGGTCTTGGGGCATCCAGGGTTGCCTATTGCGTAAATCCCTGCGGGCATACTGCTCAGATAATCACCATATGGAGGCATCTCAGAATTATGTACCCGGGGTCCCTCTGGGACATGACCGGCAGTGTGTGGTCAGCCCCACGCTGATGCTGACAGAGCACGGGTCTGCGGACCGTGTGCTGAACAGACACTGACCCTGCAATCAGGTTTGCCAGTGGCTGCACCTCCCTTCAATACACCCGTCTCCCCGGACCTAAATCTCACTCCGGATGAGTCTCACTTGAGCGGGGATGACCAGCAAGCCGTGCCGCGCAGGCTGCCTATGGCGGAGCAGGTGCTGTCTGGATTGGCGGAGCGTATGGGCCCTGGAAAGAAGCGGTCCCTGACGCCTCCTGGCTCTCCGGTTCCTAACTATACCGATGACTGCTGATATGCAGGACCTTGATCCTTCTGAGGAAGGTGAGCTATTCTCAGATTCGGGCTCCTCGGATGAGATGCCTGGGAGCCGTGATGATTCTGGGCCCGGTTCTTGGGGCCTGTGTGACACAGATGAACTTCTTAAGATCTTCGAGGTTTTGTCAATTTCCCCTCCTGGAGAGGCTCCCAAGCCTAAGAAGGAGAGTTTCCACACAGCGCCGCCGCGCTTGGAATTCCTGGAACAGGATCATTTCCAGAATCTTATATCCCAAGAATGGGAATCGCCTTGTAAGCTTAAAGGGGTTCCAGGGGTCTGGGATTGGAAGTACCCTTTCCCTCCTGATGTGGTTAACTTTTGGTCAGCACCTCTTGTGGTGGATGCACCGATTATAGGGGTTACTAACCCCCCCTTCATGACGGCCCCCTTATTACCGTACCCTTCGGGATGCTGAGGACCGGCGCATTGACAGACTGGCTTCCCACGCCTTTTCTTGTGCAGGGACGGCTCTGCGCCCGGTCTGTGCCGCGGCCATCACTGCGGTGGCCGCCAAGACTCTCATTAGAAAAGTACTTGACTACCGACCTGAAGACCTCCCCTGGGGGGGTGTTTAATGCGCTATCAGACTGTGATGTGTTTGTGAGGTTCATCCTCTCAGCGCTGGATGACACCATTAGGATGTGTGCTAGAACCTCTGCCCTTGTGGTAGCTATTCGCCGCCTGGTCTGGCTGCAACAGTGGGGTGCTGACGATGCTACGAAAAAGGCGCTCACTGGCCTTCCCTTCAGAGGAAGGCAACTATTTGGGGCCTTTTTTTTTGGAAAAAAGGGTAAGGCACCCCTACGCAGAAGGCCGTCCCGGCCTCCTCGGGGCAGGGACACCCCTCCACCTCCCTACGTTAGTGTCAAACACGAACCTGAGGTGTGTTTCCAACTGTTCGGTGTGGATTTCCACCATGGGGTGGGCAGGCAACGCCCTGGGCCCTCTGGCAGGACTAAGTCCAAATCTGCCAAGACCTCCCAACCATGAAGGGACGCCCTCGCCCTTCGGGGCGAGGGTACTGCTGCAGCAGCTGACTCGTATCTAGGAATGTACCTTCTCCTTCTGGTGGTCCCAGGAGGTAGTTCCCCTGGACACAGGTTAGCATTTGCTGGGCGGTCCCTCTCAGATGTTGTCAGGGTGCTTCTAGCCCCTGTTTTCCCCTCAGGATTTGGTGCAGGCCATTCTAGGCCTACGGAGTTTGGGCTTACTTACAGGTTGCCCTTAACAGAATGGGGCTATGGCCTCTATATTGACCTTCCTCCTTTCCTCAACAGTATGAGGCAGTCTGGACCATGCTGGCCTATGGTAGGCCTGGCAATTCTACTCTCACAGGTAGTCCCTATATGACATCTCTGTCTTGGGACACAGGCGCCCTGTGCAAGGGGGGCCTCCGGCCTCCTGTGCAGTTCTAGATCTTATTAGCTCCCCCTGTGTCTTCTGGACACCGAGACCGTTACTAGTCGGTGTTGTAGGACCAAACCTGCGGATGGAGGCTTGTTTTTGGCCTCTCTTTCGCTCCCAAGCTGATCACCATGGCGCGAAGGGGGGTGATGTCTCGGACATGCCTGGGGGGCGTCCGCATTAGGACCTACCGGGTCGTCTTTCCTTACTCCCCAATCTCTATGCCAGGCCGAGTGGATTAGTTGGCAGGCGGTGTCCCCTGGGAGTTACTGGATGGGTGCTCAGTCACCTCAATCCCTCATGGTCCCTTATCCGCTATCTCCATTCCTTGGATTCGGTTCGGGCTTGAGCCTTCTCCCTTGGCAACAAGTGGACTCCTGGTCACGGGGGCTCTGTTCTCCCTTTACTGACATCTTACTTTCACCAGGCAGGATTGCAGCTGGTGGGCCCATTGGTGGCGTATCAGATGATGTCCCTTCTATACCGAGCCCTTGGGCTCTTTGCACAGTAGGTTACTGATCCTACATGGGGTTCCAGCAGAACTAGGTCTGTGCGCATTGACCCTTGTTACGGTGGTTCCTCTTTAGCTGATTATCTTCAAGGACCCTGTCAGGGGGCACCCCCTTCCTTTCTTGCTCTTCCTGTGAATGGTCGCCTTGGGTACCAAGTCTCGCAGGTTGGCGGGGGGGGGGGGGGGGATTTCTTCTGGGTAGGGTCCCTTAGAGGGTCCATCTTACCTATTGGTTTGTTAAAACATGAGCCTTCCGTTGTCTCTATATGGCTGGACTTCTCCTATTTTAGGACCTGTCTATTTGGGGACTCTTGGCCTGTTCGAAGACAATGGCCTGTTTTATTACTGGTCTGGAGCTTGAAGCAGGATGATCCCTCTGGAGGGTTCCTGATCCGGGCGGGGGTCTATGCCCCCTGCTCCTCAACGGTATTCGCTCCAATGGATGTTTTTCAGTGGCGGTTTTGCTATCCTGGTGTCACTCTGAGAGCCATGTAGGGGGACTCTGTTGGGGCTCGCTTATACCACAGGGGCTCCGCCCTTGTTTTTCCTGTCCCAGAATAATCTGACTCTGGTCATGGGGGTCTAGTAAAATTATGCATGGATTTTCTATCTTACATGCCTTCTCTTCATTCGCCCTACTGTGTGGGGTTCTGCGCACGGTTGTGCCGATTGAGTGACCCGTGAGTTTGTTGACCCCTGGGTGACCTAGTGAACTGTGGTTCGCAGATGCTTCTGCTAAGGTCAGTTGACCTGTTCGCTCTCTCAGGAGTGCGGTTCTGCCCTTGTCAGGGCCTTTCTTTGTCGTCCCAATCTACAGACTCTAGTCTGGGGCTTGACAGCTGATTCATTCACCCCTTGGAGACGGGCTTATCTTCTGGGTGACCTGGTATATGGGGGGCTAGGAGCAAGCTTCCTTGGCTTCCTCTTCCTCCGTCTATTGTGGGTTATTGTGTACCCATATTGATTGGCATGAGTCTTGGTCTCTTCCCTGTTAGACGTTCTCGGTTTCCAGGGTTCTAGAGTCGTTACAGCATAGGTTGGGGTTGGCTCCCCATCTAGGTACTCTGAAGGTTCAGGTTCTGCCCTGTCTGTCTTCCTGTAGAAGTCTGGTTCAGTCTTCCTTGTGAGGAGCTCTCTTTGGGTTTGCTCAAGGGCATCTTCCAAGTAGTTCTGTGGTTCCTGTTGGGATCCATTTTCATTCTGTTTGCCCCGCGGATTGTTCCCTTGGGACTTATGCTGGATGCTGTCTGAGCTGTCTTGTAGTCCAAGTCGCTTCTCTGGGGGCTCCTGCTTCAGTCAGACGTGTGCCTGAAAGGGTGGATCTGATTAGCCTTGGCTGTATATATATTATATATCATGACGTTGTGGTATTCCGTCTTACGCCGGACCCCTTTGTCCAAGTGGTGGCTTTATGATCATTGTTTAAGTCCTTTAGTCTAACTATGGACCTTATTCTTAATAATGCTGAAGTAAAGGGTCTACATTCCCTCAACAGGTGTTGCAATTTTTCCTGGTGGTTCTTGTCCCTTAGGGGGACTGATGCCCTTGGGGTCTGCGGGCGCCTCCTTATGTATGCGCCTGATATCGCTTGCTTCCAGGGCTACTGCGCCCTTTGGATTTTGGGGATCCCACCCTGCTTTATGGACACTGCTATTGGATGTCCCATGTGTAAGTATTATAGATGGAGCAGGACGTGCTGTATGCTTAGAATAATACAATTCTGTGAAATACTCACCTGTAGAATTGGTATTATATGCATACAGCACGTCCTGCTCCACCCCACCCTGGTTTTTACATTTTTCTGGATCCCCTGTATGGTGATTGTTATCGTTACTTTTGTTACCAGTTGGTGGTTGGTTTCTCCCGGCTTCTTTTCTCACTGCTTTTCAATACTGGGGATTTGTGGGAGGTCCCTGGGTATATGAGGGACCGGGAGGAGCCTGTTTTTGCATGTCTGCAGTGAACGGCGCCCTCTGGCGGAGGATTACCCATGTGTAAGTATTATAGATGGAGCAGGACGTGCTGTATGCGTATAATACCAATTCTACAGGTGAGTATTTCACAGAATTGTATTTTTACAGCCTGCGGCCCTGCAGGACTATTACCACCTGTCCTCTTCGATAAAGATGTGCCTCCCAGCCTGGGCTGCGTTGATCGGGTGAAGGTAGGCAGCACCGTGTGTGCTCACGGAGCTACGCTCCACCGCAGTCCCCCACCATAGGGTAGGCGGTTTAGGACGATGGTGAGCCTCCTATAAATGCCCCTCCCGCATTATTGCCCCGTTCCCCTCGTAGCGATGATCCCTGGGTGCAGGGCCGCCTTCTCCCTCGCTTCCTCCCGTAGCTCGGGGGGGAAAAGAAAGGGGGGGGGGTTATGCATGTGGCGGTCTTAGCGTAATGTTATACACGTTTATGGCCATTGCTTTTTTCTTTGAACTTGGGTGTCAAGAGCCGTGCTCCTTGCTCCACATAACCCTTGTCTGGTTGCGCGCGTGTGTGTCCTTTTCATTTACAAGACATGTGCGGCCCGGGTGGCAGCATCATTCTCTAGTTTGAGAGCAATCTCCTTAACTACACTCTGTGTGTCCTATCCACTGCTGTCATTGACGTTGCGCTGGTTAGAGCTTCGCGCTCTTTGGGGGAGGCGGGGACTTGGCATGATGCGCCCCGCGTCACGGCCAGATCAGGCCTGCCCCTCGAGGTTCGCTTGGCGCCATTTCGGCGGTCTTTGCACGCGTGGTTGCGATCCTCCTCCTCCCTTGGTCATGTAAGTGCCTTCCTTGGCGGTTTTTGATCCTATGATCTTTTATTCAGCTGCGCATGGCTCTGACACCCCCCTCTTATCCTCTGTCTTTCAGACGCCAACATTTCGGTGGCTTCTCCCGGCCTGACATATATTATAGCGGGTTCACATAAAAAATTCTCCCACATTCCTAGCGGGTCTTGGGGCATCCAGGGTTGCCTATTGCATAAATCCCTGCGGGCATATTGCTCAGATAATCCCCATATGGAGGCATCTCAGAATTATGTACCCGGGGTCCCTCAGGGACAAGACCAGCTGTGTACAGTGTGTGGTCAGCCCCATGCTGATGCTGACAGAGCACGGGTCTGCGGACCGTGTGCTGAACAGGCACTGACCCTGCAATCAGGTTTGCCAGTGGCTGCACCTCACTTCAATACACCTGTCTCCCCGGACTTAAATCTCACTCCTGATGAGTCGCACTCGAGCGGGGATGACCAGCACGTGGCGCGCAGGCTGCCCATGGCTGAGCAGATGCTATCTAGTTTGGCGGAGCGCTTGGGCCCTGGAAAGAAGCGGTCCCTGACGCCTCCTGGTCCTCCGGTTCCTAATGAAACTGATGAATCTGCTGCTATGCAGGACCTTGGTCCTTCTAATGAAGGTGAGCTATTCTCCGTTTCGGGCTCCTCGGATGAGATGCCCTGGAGCCGTGATGATTCTGGACCCGGTTCTCGGGGCCTGTGTGACACTGATGAACTACTTATTAAGATCTTTGAGGTTTTGTCAATGGAGTTCCAGCACCCCTGGAGCTAGGTCTGAGCTCATTCCCCCTTGGTACGGTGGTTCCTCTTGAGCTGCTGAAATTCAGGGAACCTGTCGGGGCTCCCCCCTCTTCGCTTGTATTTTCCTGTGGATGGTCACCTTGGGTGCCAAGTCTCGCAGGTTGGCGGGGGGGATTTTCTTCTAAAATCCTCCGCGGCTCCTAGGTAGGGGCCCTTAGAGGGTCAATTTTTCTACTGATTTTGTTAACACTATGAGCCTTCAGTTGGCTCTACTTTGCTGGACTACTCCTTCAGGACCTATTTGGGGACTCTTGGCCTGTCGGAGGACTGTGGCCTGTATTTATTATCAGTCTGGAACTTGGAGCAGGATGATTCTCCTGGTAGGTTTCTGATCCTGATCTAGGTGGGGTCAACTTTCCCTGCATCTCAGGGGTATTCGCTCCAATGGATGTCCTTCAGTGGCAGGTTGTGCTATCCTGGTGTCGCCCTGAGAGCCATCTAGGGTGGCTCTGTTGGGTTAATATCACAGGGGCTCTGCCCTTCTTCTTTTTTTTTTTTTTTTTTTTTCTGCCCCAGAATATTCTGACTCTGGTCATCGGGGCTTAGTAATTTTATGTCTGGACATTCTATTTGATATGTCTTTTCTTCGTTCATCCTGCTAGGTGGGGTTCTGCGCAAGATTGCCCTGATAAGGGGACCCGTGATACCGATGGCCCCTGGGTGGCCTAGTGTACTCTGGTTTGCAGATGTTTCTGCTGAGGACAGCGGACCTTTACGCTCTCTCTGGAGTGTGGTTCTGCCCTTTTCAGGCTCCTTCTTATGTCGCCCCAATCTACAGGCTCTAGTCTGATGGCTTGCCAGTTGATTCATTCACCCTTTTGGAGACGGGTTATCTTCTGGGTGACTGTCTATGGGGGGCTAAGAGCAAGTTTCTTCTTCTTCTCCTTTCTCCGTCTATTATAGGGTATGGCGTACCCATATTGATTGGCGTGAGTCTTGGTCTCTCCCCTGTTGGACGTTCTCTGTTCCCAGGGTTCTAGAGCTATTTCAGCATGGGTTGGGGTTGGCTCCCCATCTTGGTACTCTGAAGGCTCAGGTTCTGCCCTGTCCGCCTTCCCATAGAAGTCTTGTTCAGTCTTCCATTGTTAAGCGTTCTATTGGGTATTGCTCAGGTGCATCTCCCAAGTAGTTCTATGGTCCCTGTTGGGATCATTTTTCATTCTGTTTGCCTTGCGGGTTGTTCCCTTGGGACTTATTCCGGATGCTGTCTGAGCTGTTTCGTGGTTCAAGTTGCCCTTCCGGGGGCTGTTGCTTCAGTCAGACATGTGCCTGAGAAGGTGGTTCTGTTTAGTTAGCCCTCGTTCATCATTTATATTTATACACACCATGATGTGGTGGTATTTCGCCTTACGCCGGGCCTTTGGCCCAAGGTGGTGTCTTATGATCCTTCTTTAAGTCTTTTTACTCTGTCTATGGGCCTTATTCTTAGTAATGCTGAAGTAAGGGGGTCTACATTCCCTTAACAGGTGTTGAAGTTTTCCTGGTTGTTTCATGTCCCTTAGGGGGACTGATGCCCCTTGAGGTCTGCGGGCGCCTCCATATGTATGCGCCCTTTGGACTGATCTTCCTTGGATGGTTTGCCTTCCTGTTCCTGAGTAAAGGTTTTTGGCTTCTTGCTGATCCTTGTTAGTGTAGGGGTCAGTATCCCCGCCTGTCTTGCGGGAGACCAGTTTTCAATTCCCCTTTGGGGAGAGTTCTAAGTTTTACCGAGGCTCCTGTTGCATTTGGGCTGGTCAGGCAGTTACTCTGGCCTATTCCTTTAAGGGGAAGAATCTTCCTCTCTTTATTCTGTTCTTCTTGTGCTTGGGTACCTTTGGCCTTTCAGCACCAGGTTTTCTGTTAAACAGGTTTGCTAGACCGCTGCTTGTTTTCTGTTCATACCTTTTCAAAGGTTTTGTTATGAGATTGACGTTAGAGCTTTTGCTCATGTCATACTTGGTAGCAAGGTTTGCAGGTGACAGCGCCTTTACGGTCTGCTGTGCCTTTTTTTGATGGGGATCCCACCCTACTTTATGGACACTGCTATTGGATGTCCCATGTGTAAGTATTATATATGGAGCAGGACGTACTGTATGCTTAGAATAATACAATTCTCTGAAATACTCACCTGTAGAATTGGTATTATACGCATACAGTACGTCCTGCTCCACCCCACCCTGGTTTTACGTTTTTCTGGATCCCCAGTATGGTGATTGTTATCGTTGCTATTGTTGCCAGTTTGGTGGTTGGTTTCTCCCGGCTTCTTTTCTCACTGCTTTTCAATACTGGGGATTTGTGGGAGGTCCCTGGGTATATGAAGGGCCGGGAGGAGCCTGTTTTGGCATGTCTGCAGTGAACAGCGCCCTCTGGCAGAGGATTACCCACGTGTAAGTATTATATATGGAGCAGGACGTACTGTATGCGTATAATACCAATTCTACAGGTGAGTATTTCACAGAAATGTATTTTTTCCATTTCACCCCTATCTACAGACTCTAGTCTGGCTGGTCTGACGGTTGGTTCGTCCACCTTAATGGAAATGGGTGTACCTTCTGGGTGTCTGTGTCTTCTGGAAGCCTAGGAGTGGGCTTCTTCCGCCTCTTCTTCCGTCTATTGTGGGGTATTGTTTACCCATGTTGATTGGGGTGAGTTTTGGTCTCTCCCCTGTGGGCGCGCTCTGTTCCCAGGGTTATAGAGTTATTACAGCATGGGTTGGAGTTGGCTCTCCTACTCGGTGCCCTGGTGGTTCAGGCTCTGCCCTGTCCGTCTTCTGTGGAAGTTTTTACTCAGTTCCTTGCCTGGGTTGACTTTTCTTTCAGGGATTGCTCAGTGACATCCCCCACGTAGTTCTAGGGTCCCTGTTGGGATTGATTTCTATTAGGTTTGCCTTGCGGGGTGTTCCCCTTTGGCTCTATTCCGGATGCTGTCTGACTGTTCTTATCCATAAGGTTGCCCTTCTGGGGCTGTTACCTCAGTCGGCTGTGTGCCTGAGCGAGCGGATCTGTTTAGCTAGCCCTCGTTTCTTTACTGTATATTCACCTAGATGAGGCGGTGTTCCGCCTTACGCCGGTTCTTCTGCCTAAGGAGGTGTCTTAGGCTCAGGTATTAAGACATTATCCTTCTTCTGGGATTCATTCCTTGTAATGCTGAGGCAAGGGATTCTATTTTCCCTCAATAGGTGCTGGAATTGTTTTCCTGGATTGTCTCTTGTCCCTTAGGGGACTGATGCTCCTTCATCTCCAACATCTGGATGTGCCTGATCTCGTCTGCCTTTAGGGGTTAGGCGGCCTTGGGCCTAGCCTTTACTTGGATAAGATGTCCCTTCTGGTCCTGGGGAAGGCTTGGCTTCTTCCTGGGTTACTTTTAGTTTTTGCTCTTGTTAGGCTTCTACTCAAGCCTATTTCTTAAGGGGAAGAGTTCTTCTCATTCTATTCTGATTCTATTCTGATTACACTGGTGCCTTGGTATCTTTTGGGCCTTTCAGCACCAGGTCTTGTTGAACAGGTTGCTTGAACGCTACTTGTTTTCTTGTTCGTACCCTTTAAAGGGTTGTTTTAATGTTGACGTTACAGCTTTTGCTCGTGTCGCTCTTGGTAGTGAGGTGTTGCAGGTGACAGTGTTTTCAACGGTCTGCTGTTGCCTTTTTTGTTGGTGATCCCACCCTGTTCTATGGACACTGCTATTGGATGTCCCAAGTGTAAGTATTATATCTGGAGCAGGACGTACTGTATACTTAGAATAATACAATTCTGTGAAATACTCAAGAATTGGTATTATACGTATACAGTACGTCCTGCTCCACCCCACCCTGGTTTTTGCATTATTCTGGATCCCCTGTATGGTGATTATTGTTGTTGTTATCGTTACCAGTTGTTTTTGGTGGTTGAATTCTCCCGGCTTCTGGTTCACTGCTTTTCAATGCTGGGTATTTGTGGGAGGTCCCTGGGTATATGAAGCGCCGGAAGGAGCCTGTTTTTGTGCATGTCTGCAGTGCACAGCGCTCTCTGGCGGAGGAGTAGTAAGTATTATATCTGGAGCAGGATGTACTGTATACATAGAATACCAATTCTACAGGTGAGTATTTCACAGAATTGTATTTTTCCCCCTCTCCCGGATACCCTTAGGAGGAAGGGGGGCTCTGTCCCTTGAAGATTGTCTGTTTGAGTGCCTTTATTGTATGTGTGGTGCGTGTTTGATCACTGTCATTGCGCTGTACTTAACCGGCGCCGGCCTCTGTGGTTTGCCATGGCGGCGGGGGAGCTTCTTCCCCTCAGGCGCGGGGCCGGGCGATCGCCTACAGCCCGCCCCCGTGCTGCTGGCGCCACTGTTCAGGTCCCGGCTTCTGGCCGGGAGTGACGCGCGAACCGCGCCCGCCCCCTTTCTTCCTCTGCTTACGCGCCTTTTCCTCCCCTTCGGTGTGCGTGTGGACGGTCTGGCCTTGGTCCTCTGGGCATTGTGCCTAATTTTAAAAAATCACCATATGGAGGCTTCCCCGGATACTGGGCTTGTGCCCCCCTCGGGGCAATCCAGCCTGTGTTTGCGGTGTGGGGTATCCCTTTCGGGGGATGATGTATTTCTGTGTGTACCCTGTGCGCAGCGGTCTATTACGCGGCAGTCCGGATCTCGGGCGTCTGGTTGTGCTCCGCCAGTCTCTTCTCCTTCTCCCCCTCGCTTGATACATACCCCATGTGATGTGGTCATGGGTGGGGAGTCACAATCTGAGGTGTGTGCCAGATTGGCCAATCTTGAAAAATTGTTTTCCAGTGCTGTTGCCAAAAAGGCCATGGCGAAGAGAAAACATTTGTATACAGCCACACAGGCTTTTGATATGGAGTAGTTTGACTCTCTGGATTGGTCTGATTGCTCCCCGCTTGAGGAAGGGGAGCTGTTTGAGGAGTCTGAGGGGTCTGATGATCAGCAGTTTGTGGGTGCTGATACCGAGCAGGGCCAGGGGGATTCCTGGCTATTTCTCCCCCCTGAGACGGCTCCTCCGCTGAAGGGGGAGTTCTTTGAGGTGACCAAGCCGCGCTTGGAATTTCCTTATCAAAAGCATTTTAATGGTATAATTCTCAAAGAATGGGAGAGGCCTACTCGGCTTCCGGGCGTCCCTCCGGGTTGGGACAAAAAATATCCCTTTCCGGTGGATGCGGTGAAGCACTGCTCGTTCCTTCACTCAGTCCTTTCGTGGGGCAAGAGTTGTCAGGGGTTCGGCTTTCCCCTCATCCAGAGGTGATTCCTGGTCCAGGGGCAGGGGTCGTGCCCGTCCAGGACACAGTTGGGGTTCCAAGCCTAAAGCCGCTGCCAAGCCGGCTCAGCAATGAGGGGGCGCCCTCACCCTTGCGGGTGGGGGGGGGCGGCTGCAACTCTTTTCTCCCGGGTCTGGGCCCAAGAGGTCTTGAACAGGTGGATTCAGGAAGTGGTGTCTTCCGGTTACAAGCTGGAGTTCGAGTTCCGGCCCCCTCCCAGATTCTTCAGGTCTTGGGTGCCGTCAGATCCTCTGGCCGCTCAGGGGCTTCGGGCAGCAGTAGCAAGTCTTTTGGACATGGCTGTCATCTGCCCGGTGCCCCCCTCGGACCGGGGCCTGGGCTTCTATTCCAATTTGTTCACGGTGCCCAAGAAGGACTGATCCGTTCGTCCCATTCTGGATCTAAAGTTGCTCAACAGGTTCGTCCGTCCCCGGAAGTTCCGTATGGAAACTCTGCGCTCGGCCATCCACTCACTTGGTCAGGGGGACTTCATGACGTCCATAGACATCAAGGATGCTTATCTGCATATTCCAATCTTTCCGGCACACCAGAGATTTCTCAGGTTTGTCGTGGAAGATCGGCATTTTCAGTTTGTGGCTCTTCCGTTTGGCCTTACCTCGGCTCCAAGGGTTTTCACCAAGGTGTTGGCAGGAGTGATGGCCATCCTCAGAGCCCGGGGTATCCGCATCGTGCCATATCTGGACGATCTTCTCATCATGGCGTCTTCCCTCAGTCAGGCGCAGCTAGATACCAGGACTGTGGTGTCCACTCTGGAGAGTTTCGGTTGGATGATCAACTGTCCCAAGTCCTGCCTCTCTCCCTCCAGGGTGGTGGAGTTCCTGGGAATGTCTCTGGATACTTCTCAGGCCAGGGTGTTCCTCCCCCGGGCCAAGGTTCTTCTGATTCAGGAATTGACTCAGCGTCTCTTGTCTATCCCTCGCCCGTCCATCAGGCTGGGGATGCGGCTGGTGGGATTGATGGTGGCTTCGTTCAAGGCAGTTCCCTTTGCCCAGTTTCACACAAGGACGCTCCAGCTCCATCTCTTGGCGGCCTGGGACGGGTCCCCGCTGTCATTGGATCAGTCTTTTCTGATGTCCCCTCGGGTGCGGCGTTCCCTTCGGTGGTGGCTGAATCCAAGCAATCTGACGAGGGGCAGATCCTTTCTGACACCTCGTTGGGAGACGGTCACCACGGATGCCAGCCTGTCAGGTTGGGGGGGATTTTGGAAGGATCTTCAGTTTCAGGGACTGTGGGGGGCCTCAGGAGGCTCACGATCCCATCAATGTTCTGGAGCTGAGAGCCATCAGGTTGGTTCTGGCTCACTTGACTCCTCAGTTACAGGGCTTACCGGTCCAAGTTCGGTCGGACAATCGGACGGCGGTCGCCTACATCAATCACCAGGGAGGGACTCGCAGCAGGCGTGCCCTCAGGGAAGTGTCTTTGACCCTGGCTTGGGCAGAGGGCGATGTCCCATGCATCTCGGCGGTGTACATTCCGGGAGTGGAGAACACGGAGGCGGCAGGGGTTCGCCGGGGGGAATGGTCACTCAGCCCCAAGGTGTTTCGGTCGCTTTGCCGCCGGTGGGGGACTCCGGAGGTGGACCTCTTTGCCTCTCGTCACAATCGCAAGCTTCTGGCATTTGTGTCTCTCGCGGGATTCGCTGGCTCTGGCAGCGGATGCCATGTCTCTGAACTGGAGGGATCTGGGGTTTCTGTACCTGTTCCCTCCGTTTCCCATGGTGGGCAAATTGGTGCGCAAGCTGGCCCTAGAGAGCGCGTCAGCAATCCTGGTGGCACCAAGGTGGCCAAGACAGGTTTGGTTCGCAGACGTGGTAAGGTTGGCAGAGGATCAGTTAGATCTGCCCCTTCTGCCGGATCTGCTCACTCAGGGTCCACTGCTCTACCTCAATTTACCAACGCTGGCTTTGACGGCGTGGCTGCTGAAACCTCCATCTTGAAGGAGGAAGGTCCTTCTGATGCTGTCATTCAGACTCTGGTTAGGGCTAGGAAGAAGTCTTCCTCTACCATCTACTATAGGATTTGGAGGTCTTATATTGATTGGTGTGAGGTCTGGGCCTTGCCCTGCAGGGCGTTTTCTATCCCTAGGGTTTTGGAATTTCTACAACATGGTCTGGACCTAGGTTTGCAGCTTAGTACGCTGAAAGGGCATGTTTCTGCCCTGGCGGTTTTCTTTCAAAAGTCTTTTGCTCTTCATCCTCTGGTTAAGACCTTTTTTCAGGGGGTTTCACATGTGTGGCCTCCTAGGAAGCCTTTGCTCCCAGTTTAGGATTTGAATTTGGTTCTTTCTGCCTTACAGGGTCCTCCCTTTGAGCCTTTGCAGGATATTGCACTTTCTACGCTTACTCAGAAGGTTGCGTTTCTGGTTGCCATCACTTCCGTTCGGCGCGTATCGGAGTTGGCGGCTTTGTCCATTAAGGCCCCTTGCTTTGAGAGGCATCAGGACAAGGTTGTTTTCCGCTTCAAGCCTGATTTCCTTCCTAAGGTGGTCTCTGCCTTTCAACTTAATCAGGACATTGTTCTTCCCTCCTTGTGTCCTAAGCCCAGCAATGACAAGGAGAGGGTTTTGCATTCTTTGGATGTGGTTCGCTGTGTGAAGTACTATTTGGTGACTATTTTGTGTGACATACTTATAATACCCATTTTACAGGTGAGTAATCACAAAATGGTATTTTTGGCTGGGTTTCACTTCCCACCTCCGGGTCCCTTACTTCCCTCTGGGGGGGGGGGGGGGGGGGTGGGCTGGCGCGTCCTAACTGGCCTCTCCTTTCATTTAGTTATTGTGCTTTTACTCTTAGTTATGTACTGTGCATGGGTCAGTGTATGGGTGTTTTCACAGTGTGTAGGGGTGTGTGGTTCACCTGGCTGTAATCCCTTATGAATTGGTTGCATATGGCGTCTTGTCAGCCTGGAGTGCTTCTCCCTCAGGCTGTGTAAAAGAAAGGGGGCCGGGCGCGGTAGCCCCGCCCCTCGTTCGGCGCGTTTTTTTGCTGGGGCCTCTTTCAGGCCATATCTGCGCTGCTGGGAAGGGGGGAAGCGCGCCTTCGGCGCTGGCACGCCCCCCTTCTTCTTCTTCCTGTGTCCTGTTTTCCGGTGCCAGGGGCCATTTTGTCTGCATCCTGCGTTGACTGTTGCGGTCCTAGGGGACAGGTAGGGGCCGGTGGGCCACTTTCCTTAGTGATTGGGGGTCACTCCCTGGTGGGATGGGCCCCCTGGGGTGTTTTGTTGTGCTTGTTGAATGAATATATATATATATATATATATATATATATATATAATGTGTCTTGTACTTTTATTAGAATGCTCTTAATAGTAACTTATATGCCTATTGTGTGTTGCAGATTGCTTCATATTGGGCATATTAAGGGGTTCCTCCTGGTCCTGGGGTCCCTAGTTTTTAAATTGACCTCCTCTAAATCCTCCCACCGGGACATTTAAGGGGCATCCCGGGTTGCTTAAGCGTAATTCCCTGCGGTCTTGCGACTGACCACTAAAAAATCACCATATGGAGGCTCCGCAGGATACTGGGCTCGGGCTCACCTTGGGGCAAGCCCGCCCATGTGTGGGGGTGTGGGGCATCCCTTACGGGAGAGGATGTACGGATCTGTACTCCATGCGCTCATAAGGCCTCATATGCGCTCATATGTTTGAGGAGACAGAGTCTGATATTCTTAGTATACAGTACGTCCTACTACTCAACTACAGGTGAAGCTCCAGGGCTAGCCCACCATTGTGTCCTCATATATCAAGCTGCACACCATTACTTCATGTAATAAATCAATTTATTAATCAAATAATTCATCCAATAATTCACATACAAAAAACACACATCAAGAATTAAAAAACATATAATTAAAACCCCAAGTGGGGAGGAACTCCAGGGCTAAAATAATCTGCAGTCACTCACATACAATATCAGAGCAACTCTTTAAATTTAGTTGAAGTAATTCTAAAATTCATTGAAATCAACCAATATATAGCCTCTGACGTTTGTAGGACAAGATGTGAAGTGCCTGTGCAATCTAAAATCTATAGTAAATATAGTGAATACAACTCCATATTGAGTTGCAATATAAACATGTGCAAAACTACAAATAAACAACTAAAGTGCCTTCAAAGGTGCATAAAGTGCCTAAGTGCTAACATGCATTAATTAATCTAAATAGTGCCTCTCTTTGTCTCCAGAAACGTCAGGGATACACATCAGGAATCCATTATATCAGCAATTATCTAATGATCACAATATCACATAGCAGCCCAATTCCTCCCCACTTACCTCCTCACCTACGC
Organism: Gastrophryne carolinensis; assembly: GCA_027917425.1. NCBI lineage: Eukaryota > Metazoa > Chordata > Amphibia > Anura > Microhylidae > Gastrophryne > Gastrophryne carolinensis. Next base: position 310,174,070 of record CM051234.1, on the reverse strand, counting down.
GCTGCGTGGAACAGGTCCACTTCTCCTGGGTGTTGATGAGGCTATGGTGAAAAGCTGCTTATAAGCGTGAGCCAGTCCTTCCTGGCCGGAAGCAGAGACACATTCTGACCGTGACTAACTTCCGCCCTCACTCAAACCCCCTCCCTCCTGTCCGAGCAAGGGCAGAAGTGACATCACAGCCTCCCTCCATCTGCTCTCTCAGTTCTAATCATTCTTATTTAACAGCTGGATGCGGCCATGTGAGACACTGCCACCTACAGCGCAGCCGCACACAGTGCAGCTGCTCACAGCAATCATGTTAACTCCTTCACTTCCCCACACTACACACGCTGCAAAGCAGTGAAGATGAACCATACCAAATATCTCACATGACCATACCCAATCACCAACAATATTAACCCACAGTCCTCCTAACTCCCCCTCAAATATACTCCATACAACCACATAACATAAACATAACTACAATTCTATATCTACTGTTAAATCAATATACATAAATCGAACACTATATACATATCAATATAACACCATGGAGAGGGTTATAACCTAAGTCCTCACCACTGTTCTGCTAGTGTTAAAGACTACATAGCTATCTCTGAGCTCTAAAGCTCCTATACATATCCAAAATCCCTATATTAATGCACTCATATCACGGCATTCCCCCTATATCATCCTCTTTTGCCATCTCTCTAATCGTCTTCTCAGTTCCATGATGGTCATATTCATATCTTGGTCCTTCTCTCCATATCCTTCTTAACATTAATTCGTTCTGCATTCTACCAGACCCATCTTGTCACCGACAGTTCATTCTCTGTTCCTCACTCATCAGGGGATCTGCTCTATGTGCCTAAAAATCAATCAAATGTCATACCATTAGTCGCCTCCTGCAGCCGATCCAACACTGTAATCATTTGTTTAAAGGGAACCTATCCCCTCTTATTCCTATATACAGATTGTATGGTCCAGGTCTACCCATAGTCCTAGAGCCACCAGCTCCTCAATGAAAGCAACTCATTATTGCCATAATTGCCATCAATTTTTAGTGACCCAAACAGAATATTGTGCAATGAGGACTATGTGTCCCCTTGCACTCACTCGCATCTAACGTAGGTCCTTGTACATACATACCTATTACCCATGTATCTCATACTTATCCTTCATGGTCTGTTCTTCCTCCTTCTGTCATCTATAAATATAACAGCAATCAAAGATGTTATGCACAAAATGTCAATACAGTACGTCCTGCTCCAGATTACTTACACTTGGGTTATCCTCCGCCAGATGGCGCTGCACTGCAGAGACATTCAAAACAGGCTCCTCCCTCAAATACCCGGGGACCTCCCACAAATCCCCAGATTTCTCTGCAGTGCTTACTGCGAAGACATGAAATATCACTCTCTCGCAGGTGAGCGGGGCTATTAGCCTGTGGCCCTGTTGGACTATTCCCACCCGTCCTTCGTGTGATGTGCCTCCCAGCCTGGGCTGCGCTGGTCGGGTGAAGGTAGGCGGCACCGTGTGTGCTTGACGGAGCCATGCTCCACCGCAGTCCCCCACCATAGGGTAGGCGGTGAGCCTTAGGGGATGCCCCTCCCGCTTAATTGTCCCACGCCCCGTGTAGCGGTGGACCCTGTGTAAAGGGTCGCCATCCTCCCTCGTTCCCCCCCCCCCCCAGCTCGGGGGGGAAAGAAAGGGGGGGGGAGGGGTTTGTGAGTATGGCGGCCTCAGTGTACCCTATTACATGCTTATGGCCTCGGTGTCGTGTTTGACTGGGAATGGATGTCAGAGCCGCGTTATGTACTTTTTACTTTTATTGGTAGCCGCCGCACGGACGGCGGTGGCTTTGTTGATGCTGCGGCGTCTTTTTCTTAGTCTGTAGTGGCTCTGCTGCTGTAACCCACGCGATCATTCCTTCAGGCGTCACTGCCCTGTTTTCTCTATTTGCATCGCGCTTTCGGAGCTTCGTGCTCTCCGGGGGGGGCCTGACTTGATGTGCTCCGCGTCATGATTTGGCGCGCTCCACCTCACCTTCAGCTCTGGTCCGCCCTTCGAGGATCGTTTGGCGCCATTCTTGTTCGCGCGCGTGGTGAAGACCGGCCTCCCCCTGCTGTCTGTAAGTGCCCTCGCGGGCGACCATATATTATCCTTATACTTACCTTATCTTACCTAGTTTACACTTTGCGCATGGCTCTGACATTCCTGTCCCTCTTATGTCTTTCAGACCGTGAATTCCGGTGGCTTCTCCCGGCCCGGTGTATCTCCCGGTTGAGACTATTAAAATTACTCCCACTTCCCTGCGGGTTATTGGGGCATCCAGGGTAGCTTACAGCGTCAATCCCTACGGGCCTATTGTGCCGATACAATCACCATATGGAGGCGTCCCAGGATATTGTGAACGGGGTTCCTTCGGGACAAGCCCGGCTGTGTGTAGCTTGTGGGGTCTTACCTAGCAGCGGTGACAATGCACGGGTCTGTGTTCCTTGTGCACAGCAGGCGTTATCGGTTCTTCCCGCCTCTTCAGTGGCTGGGCCTGCACCTCTCCTCACTTCATCTACTCCCCCAAGCCTGAGTCTAACCCACAATACAAGCGGGGATTCTCATCCTGATATGGCTACTAGACTGGCCAGTGTTGAAAGATTGCTTGCTAGCGCGTAAGGCCACCGCTAAGATGCGGCATTTAACCCCTGACTCTGCCCTTTTCCCTATGGTATCTGATGACTGGTTGCAGCCTTACGGCCAACCCCCCTCGGACGAAGGGGAGCTGTTCTCTTACTCGGGGTCATACGACGAGGAGTCAAGGGGTCATGACGAATCTGGTTCCGAGCACTGGACCTCGGATGATATTGACAGACTGCTGGCTCAGATATTTGAAGTTTTGTCCATCTCTCCCCCTGTTGCGGCTCCCAGACAAAGGGGTGAGCTTTTTCATACTGCTAAGGCTCGTCTTGAATTTCCTGAGCAAACCCATTTCAATAGCCTCGTGCTTAAGGAATGGGAACATCCCAGCAGACTTCCTGGGATCCCTAAGAGTGTGGATAGAAAGTATCCCTTCCCGGCTGACTTGGTTAAGTGCTGGTCATCGCCCCCTGAGGTCGATGCTCCTATTCTAGGGTTGTCCAACACCTCTATTATGCACTCCCCTGACACTACTTGCGCTACGGGACTCTGAGGACTGGCGTATTGATCAATTGGCATGCCATGCCTTTGCATTTGGGGGAGCGACCTTGCGCCCGGTTTGCGCCTTAGCCATTACGGCAGTAGCGCTCAGGGCCATGGTCAGGAATGCACTCGATGGCACAGATGAGTTGCCCTCTGATACTGTCAGTACTCTAACTGTGATGTGTTCATAAACTTTATCCTGTCTGCATCGGACGATGCTATAAAGATGTGTGCCAGGTCTTCTGCCTTGGCGGTAGCTATTCGCCGCGCGGTTTGGTTGCGACAGTGGGCTGCTGACAACGCTGCTAAGAAAGCCCTTACTGGGCTTCCATTTAAAGGGCTACGCCTGTTTGGAGACCGTCTAGACTTCTTCGCCAAAGGAGGCAAGTTGCCCCAGTGCAGGCGGCAGATTCGGCCTTTTCGAGGCGAGGGCACCCTTTCAATCCCCTACCGCGGGGCTAAACAGGGAGAAGGGGTGTCCTTCGCGGGGCCCCGCGCAGATTCCTGGCACAGGAATAGAGGACGCCGTCCCGGTTCCTCCTGGGGGCCCAAGCCCCCTCAGGCATGAGGGGGCGCCCTCACCCGTTGGGGTGGGGGGACGTCTACAGCACTTCGAGCATGTCTGGCGGCGCCACGTCTCAGACCAGTGGATTCAGGAGGAAGTGTCCTCCGGCTACAAGATAGAATTTGCTGTACGGCCCCCCCACCAGATTCATTGGGTCCCGAATCCCTCAAGACCCTGCCTCAGCCCAGGTCTTGTTGCTGGCCGTACAGGGTCTCCTGGATCTAGGGGTCATTTGCAAGGTCCCCTTTGGAGACAGGGGCACGGGGTTCTACTCCAACCTTTTCACAGTACCCAAGAAGGATGGGTCAGGCCCATTCTGGATTTAAAAATCCACAAATTTGTCAAGAACAGGCATTTTCGCATGGAAACTCTGCGCTCGGCCATTGGCTCACTGCGCCCAGGGGACTTCATGACGTCAGTAGACATCAAGGATGCTTACCTTCACGTCCCGGTGTTTCCAGGACACCAAAGGTTTCTCAGATTTGCACTGAAAGATCAGCATTACCAATTTGTGGCCCTGCCATTCGGACTCACGTCGGCTCCCAGGGTGTTCACCAAGGTGCTGGCAGGGGTGATGTCCCTGATAAGGCTAAGGGGCATATGCGTGCTGCCCTACCTGGACGATATCCTCATCACCTCTTGGTCTCTGCGGCAGGCAGAGTTGGACACTCAACTGGTAGTGTCCTCCCTGGAGTCCTTCGGTTGGGTGATCAATTACCCAAAGTCCTCTCTGTCCCCATCCTCGGTGACCCCGTTCCTGGGAATGATTCTGGATACGGTTCAGTCACGGATATTCCTTCCTCAACAGGTGGAAGCTCTGACTGCGCAGGCCAGGTTCCTGCTCTCGTGCCCACAGCCCTCCATCAGGCAGGGAATGCAGCTGGTGGGCCTGATGGTGGCGAGCTTCGAGGCGGTGCCCTTTGCTCAGTTCCATTTGAGACCTCTGCAGCTTCACCTTCTGTCAGTATGGGACAAGAACCCAGCGTCCTTGGACGGGGTCTGTGGGCTTCCCCCCTCGGTCAGAGGGCCACCTTGCGTGGTGGCTGGACCTCTGGAACTTGATAGGGGGCAGGTCTTTTCTGGCCCCTTCCTGGGAGACGGTCACAACTGATGCTAGTCTGTCAGGTTGGGGGGGATTCTGAAAGTCCCCGCACTTCCAGGGGACGTGGGGTCCTCGGGAGGCCCATTTACCCATCAACATTCTGGAATTGCGGGCAGTCCGGTTGGTACTGGAGCGGTTGACCCACCACCTGAGGGGCCTGTCGGTCCAGGTACGCTCAGACAACAAGACGGCGGTTGCCTATATCAACCATCAGGGAGGGACTCGGAGCAAGGGTGCCCTCCGGGAGGTGTCTCAGATTCTGACATGGGCGGAGGCCAATGTACAATGCATTTCAGCTGTTTACATTCGGGGGGCGGAGAATCTGCTTGCACTGTTATGGACAGTGCTATTGGATGTCCCAAGTGTAAGTATTATATCTGGAGCAGGACGTACTGTATACTTAGAATAATACAATTCTGTGAAGTACTCACCTGTAGAATTGGTATTATACGTATACAGTACGTCCTGCTCCACCCCACCCTGGTTTTTGCATTATTCTGGATCCCCTGTATGGTGATTGTTATTGTTATCATTACCAGTTGTTTTGGTGGTTGGTTTCTCCCGGCTTCTGGTTCACTGCTTTTTCGATGCTGGGGATTTGTGGGAGGTCCCTGGGTATATGAAGGGCCGGGGGGAGCCTGTTTTTGCATGTCTGAAGTGCCACAGCGCCCTCTGGCGGAGGATAACCCAAGTGTAAGTATTATATATGGAGCAGGACGTACTGTATACGTATAATACCAATTCTACAGGTGAGTACTTCACAGAATTGTATTTTTTCCAAGTTTTTAAAGGTTGATGTGCGGGCTTCAGCGGATGCTGTTTTTGGCCGCAAGGTTCTGCAAGCTGCAGTGGTTTGAGTTGGTACATTCTTTACTGTTTCTGGTTCCCACCCATGACGGACACTGCTATTGGATGTCCCACATGTCATGATGATCGAAGTGGAGTGTATGGCACACTTAGAATAATACAGTTTTGTGAGTACTCACCTTTAAAACTGGTATTATGAGTGTGCCATACACTCCACTTCGCCCCACCCTTGTTTTCAGGTATTCTGGGGCTTTTATATGGTGAACCATTGGTTTTGATAAGGTTATAATTGGTTCTTCCTGGTCCCCTTACTGCTTTTTTTTCACTGGGAAATTGGTGGGAGGTCCCAGGTATATATGGGCCAGGAGGGGCTTTCTTTTTTTGCATATTCATCTCTGCAGAAGTTCGCCCTCTACTGGAGATTACCCACATGTCATGAAGATCGAAGTGGAGTGTATGGCACACTCATAATACCCGTTTTAAAGGTGAGTACTCACAAAACTGTATTTTTAGGCTCTAAGACTGGACCGACCAGTGATTGGACCACTTTAACGCACACACAGTTCAGTTGTATTACAAATAAGGCATTTTTCTATTTTTTTTTGTTTAATAAAGATGTAATGATTTTTCATGTAATATCTGTTTTTGTTTCCTCCTGTAGAACTTCTGTGACTGTAAACACTACCAAGCCTTTCCTGATGGTTGAGCTGGAGAAAATAAGCAATGCTCTAGGTGAAAGTTTCTTCTAAGCTGACTACTATGTAACTTCTGTAAAAAAACAAAAAAAAAAATTGTTGAAATTTGCCAATTGCATCTAAATGTATGATTAGGAAAAATAATGTATTCTGCATAAAATGCTTTTAGAGTCACTGCTTGCAGACTAATGTGGCTACCATACCATATGTGCTCAACCACAACTGGGGATTTCGACTATCCTGGGTTTTAGACTTTGCCCTGTACCAGGCGAGCCGGGGAGGCCCCACTGTGTGTAACCCCCCCCCCCTTCCCAGTCGCCCAGTCTAACACACCTTTCCGCGGTCCGACTGCGCAGGCTCTTCTCCGCTCATGCACCACTTGTCTCCGCTCCAGTCTAACCAATCGCACCGAAGGACGCATCCCAGCTACCCTCTAACAGGGAGCGTTCACACAGCTGGTCTTCCCGAATATGGGTGCCCAGGGGGGAGGGAATCGGGCGGCCCTGGCATTCCAGTGATGTCAACCACAGATTTGGTCCACTTTAAACCTTTTTCTCTTACTCAACTAAAGGACACCTACCCACATGTTCTTCAATATATGTGCCCTCTCTGCGACCCTGCTGATTATGTAGGATTGGTGTGGGGCTGGCAGCTGTGCTACAGTGTTTGGGTTAGCAGGTGTGCCACACTGTCTGGGTAATTTGCCAGACTGCTGATACTGGGTGAAAGGCCAGAAATCTTATAAATGTTTAGATTGGGAGCTTTTGAGTGTTTGTAATCCAAAGTTAGGCTGTATCCTAAATGATTGGCGTTGACCTCTAGGGTCTTCAGATTTGGGGAGCGAGGCTTTTATGGGTGTTTTTTAGCTTTTCTTTTTGGTATGTGTTCCCCAAATTAAAAATGTGCTTTATGCTTGGCAATGGTGCCCAGTGTACATCATGTGCCATGTATACGCTGCTTTTAGAGGAGGCGTATTGCTGCACATGTGTGCGATCTATTAATAAGGAAAATATGGCGTTTGCTGATAAGGCACTCTGGTTCAGGGGACGGGGAGGATGGTAGTGTGGGGGGTAAACAGGGAAATGAGGTCCCTAGCTCAGTGACGCTTGGCAGTATCCAGCCCTAGCTGGCTCCCCTTACTTTTGCCCGGTTGGCAAATAAGGAAGATGTTCGCTCAGGGGTAGCATAGTTAGCATAGGATCAGGCTGATAGATTTTTGGGGGGAAGCTGATAAAAAAACAATATTGCCACTAATGACCTAAGAAAAAGTATAGTATGGGGGAAGGTCCTCATAGATGATTTCAGAGACTTGGGCCATGAGCTAAAATGTGAGCCGCTCAACTCGGCAACAGGATTACTGCCACTACTAGTAAGAGCAACACCAGAGCCAGTTGGAGATTAGGTGAGTAAACAGGTGGCTCCAAAACTGCAGTGAAAAGGAGGAGTTTTTTTTTTTTTTTTTTTTAGAGAATAATTTCTCAGTGGGCTACAGGTTCTTTGGCAAGAATGGGCTGCACGTGAATGGGGAGGGTGCATCTGTTTGTGGGTCAAAAATTACTATAGTTCCGCTGTACTGTATAGCAGCCGGGGCTGCTCACCAATACAACAAGAGACTGGGCGCCAGGATAATCGACCAGATATAGGAGTCTATTCAGAGCCAGTTGAGAATTCTCACTGATGTAGTCAAATAAGCCATTGCGTAGCAACTCAAAATCTCTAAATATATGTAAGTGCGTTGTGTATTCTATGCCGCTTTTTTTTCTGCCCCAATTTCTTTGTTGGTGCTGTGGTCGGAGAAAGCTGCGGCACCAGTGTGGCTTGCTGTACTTGCTTGCACTGAGAGCACCAAGGGACAGAGTGGCTGTTAGACTTGTCACTAGTTACTTGTCTGTCTTAAGCAGACCTGGGCATTGTACGGCCCTTTTCTTGGCTCTGACCGGCCTGGGCTGAGCTGGCTGGCGGAGTCCCTCCGCTTGTGCTGCCTTTGTACAGTGCGGGAGGCGCCAACCCGCTGTTAAGAGCGACGGGCGGACGCCCGACAGTGAAGAATAGCCCAACCAGGGGAGGAGAAGGAGGTAGGCTCCGGCACCATCTTGCCTGGGTGGAGAGGTGGGACTCAGTCAGTGCCCTGACTGGAAGCCATCCTCGGGCTGCTGCTAAGCTTAAGGGGAAGAAGAGTAAGGGAAGTGGGGCTGCATTTGCTCTGCCCAGTGTGGTGGAAGAGTGAGCTGCTGACATCTGTGGAGCGATATCCCCCCTTTCTATGGATCCTACCAACCAGTATTACCCTCCCCTCCAGTTGTCAGCTAAGTGCACATGATCCTTTTCACAAGAGGTTTGGAAAATTTTATTTAATAAATTACATTTTTTTGTAAGGCAACCTCACTTTTTCACTGTTTTAACCGAACCTTCACCATGTTTTATTGAAAAGCCTTAAACATTTCCCCAGCATCTAAAATTAATATATCTTAAGTTTTTAGTCACTTATTATTCTTTCCCCCACTGGGCTGCAACTCTGTTAAAGCGGACCTTCACCCTGAATAAAAGCCTATCTTATATGTTTCCCACACCCTGTACATACAGATTGCCCACATTAAAAATCATCCTACCTGCATCTACTGCATGTTATGAGCCTTTAAAAATCCTAGATGGTGGCTCGTGGGACATCAGGCAGCCTGCAAACAGGAAGTGTCTGACTGTGCTGCTCTGCATTCTGGGATTGCTGTCCTTACCCTGACCCCATCTCTGCTCTGTCTGTGCAAAGCACAGCTATAACCCCACACCCTGTACTTTATCCCACTCTTTTCTCCTCAATATGTGCGATGCTTCTGAGGTAAGATGGCGGCGCCCATATCCTAAAGTCCTGAACAGAGTTGCTGGCCGGTGGGGGAAAGAAAAGAAAAAGGGAATAAAAACTTAAAATGTATTAATTTTAGGTGCTGGGGAATCGTTTAAGGGTTTGGGCTTTTCCTTAAATCATGCTGAAGGTCCAGTTTAAGGACTTTAGGATACGGGCACCGCCATCTTAGAAGCATCACACTTACTGAGAAGAGGAGAGTGGGATAAAGTACAGGGGGGCAGGTTATAGCTGTGCTGTGCTCAGAGAGAGCAGAGGTGGGGTCAGGAAAAGGTCCGCAGTCCCAGAATGGAGAGCGCCACAGTCAGAAGGCACTTCCTGTTTGCAGGCTGCCTGTTGTTCCATAAGCCGCCATCTTGGATGTTTAACCCTTTAAATGCCAGCCACGTAAAATTTACGTGGTTGCCTCTCCGTCACTTAAGTGCCAGCCACGTAAATTTCACGTGCCTGGCATTTACCCCTAACAGTAAAAAAATAGAAAAAAAAACACTTACCTCCGGTATCCCCGTGAAGCTTGGGGTCCCCTCTTCCTGCGGGGGGCATCCGATCGCCCCTCCGTCTTCAACCAGCCGCGCAAACCCCCCCCCCCCCCCCCCCCCCGTTTCCAGCGCTGACATCGCCGCTGTAAAAAAAAAAGTCATTTACTCACCTCCGCGCCCGAGCCTTCTGTCGGGTCTCCTCTTCACCAGGGGGGGGGGTCCGATCCCCCCCCTGGGCTGCGCAGTCTTCAGGTGAGGACCCTCTTCCGGGTCCTCACCTCTTGTAATGGCGGCGATGGCCGCCGCCTCCTAGCCCCGCCCATTGTGGGAGGGGAGGGATGACGTCATCCCGCTCCTCCTATACCCCCTCCGAGCTCCGGCATCTGTGAGATGCCGGTGGTGATCGGAGCAGGGCGGGTGTCAGGTGAGGAGGCTCCGATCGGAGCCCCCTCGCCTGTCACCCACCCTGCGCCGATCACCACCGGCATCTGTCAGTTACATGAGCGGCGCGGGATAGCGGCGAGGGATGCCGGATCAGAGGTGAGTACAGTGTAAAAAAAGAAAAATAAAGATTTTTTTCTTGTGTCTGTGTCTTATTTACTTTTAACCCCTTGTGAACTGGTATGGGGTCCATGACCCCTATACCAGTTCACAAGGCTGGGGGGATGGCAAGCCACCTGCGCTAGCGGGTGGCTTGCCATTAACCCCCGGCACCCCCATTACCTGCCTCCCCAAAGGCCAGGGGGGGGGCAGAAGAGCCCGGGCCCACATAGGCTATGTGGGCTCGTAGGCTGCAGGGTGGGGGGGCCACAAAAGCTGGCCCCCCCACTCTGTGCCTACAAGCCCCCATAGCTGGTCCCGGGCTGGTTACTTTGAGTAAGGGGGACCCCACACGTCAATTTTTTTTTTTTTTGATTTTTAAGGTTTTAATCCTTAAAAAAAAAAAAAAATGGGGTCCCCCCTCCCCTGGGGTCCATGACCCCTATACCAGTTCACAAGGCTGGTGGGGGGATGGCAAGTCACCTGCGCTAGCGGGTGACTTGCCATTAACACCCGGCACCCCCATTACCTGCCTCCCCAAAGGCCGGGGGGGGGGCAGAAGAGCCCGGGCCCATGGGCTATGCGGGCTTGTAGCCTGCAGGGCCAGGGGCCACAAAAGCTGGCCCCTGCGCCCTGTTCCTACAAGCCCTGCATAGCTGGTCCCGGGCTGGTTACTTTGGGTAAGGGGGACCCCACGTCAATTTTTTTTTTTTTGATTTTTAAGGTTTTAACCCTTAAAAATAAAAAAAAAAAATGGGGTCCCCCTCCCCTGGGAGGGGGGACCCTATGTCATTTTTTTTTCTCGATTTAACTCTTTGTAGTGTGGATGGTATTTGTATTTTATTTGTGAATGTTATAAAATACTTGTTTCAGTTAGAGGGGTCTCCTGGGCAGGAACAGGGGGCTACCGATAAATATGTGGTACCGTTCTAATCGGTAGAAATGGGGCTTTCACATGCAATATGCTTTTCCTTAATAAAATACATTTTTTATTTCAAATAAAGGTCCATTTTCTAAAAAAAATTTTTATTTATTTATTTTTTTTACTTAATATTGTAAAAAAAAAATAAAATTTACAAACAAGGCATTTCATGTTAAAGCATAAACTCTGCTGCAAAAAAATATATATATAACTTTCCTGAAAGTTCCAGCAAAAATGGCGCAAAACATGACGCAAAATGGGGAAAAATGGCCTGTCAACAGAGGGTGACAAAATCTCAAGTAGGCTGGCAATTAAAAGGGTTAATAGTACCTATGCATGTTGGGTATTGTTCTGTTCGGGGGACCTTGCGCTTTCAGACTTAGCTTGTTTTTTCTGGTTTGCATATTTATATTTTAGGAAAAGGTGTTTTTTATTCAGCTTTTTAATAAATTTTTTAGGGAAACCCTGTGCAAACAAAGAATTCTTTGAGGTAATAATTCCAGAAAGATGAGCCCACTACAACAAGCTGGGTACGCTTAGAAAGCTTAACGTGTGTACTTTCAGGGAATATATGGTTTATGGGGGATATTCCAAATGTCAAGGGTTGTTTTGGTTGAAAAATCGCAAGGTGCGCACTTTGTCTGCAGAGCTGAAATTTTCAAGTAAAATTACCGTTACGCACATGCTTTACTTTGGGGTGTTTGGCAACTCTTCCCTTGACAGTAGCTATGCATGTTGGGTATTGTTCTGTTCGGGGGATGTTGCGTTTTCAGATTAAACTTGTTTTTTCTTGTTTGTATATAGTTTTTTAGGAAAATGTGGCTTTGATTCTGCTTTTTTATCCTTTTTTTAGGGAAACTCTTTGCAACCAAAGAATCCATTGAGGGATTACTTCCAGAAAACTATGGCCACATCAACAAGCCTGGTACGCCTAGAAAGCCTGAGGTGTGTACTTCCAGAGAATATATAGTTTGTTGGGGGTATTTCAAATGTAAAGGGTTGTTTTTCTGGAAAAACTGCAAGGTGCGCATATTGCATAGCATAGTTGTATTTTATCTGAAAATCCCCTAAAGCGCTGTTTCAGTTTGGGGGAGTCTCCTGGGCAGGAAAGGGTGTCTACCAATACATATGTGGTACCGCTGTAACCGGGAGAAATTGGGATTTCACACGCAATAAGATTTCATTGACAAACTTACATTTTTTATTACAAAAAAAAACTACAAATTGTAAAAAATTTTTTTGCACATATTTCACCCAAAAATATTGAGAATACACCTAAAAAATTACAAACAAGACATTTCATGTTAAAGCTCAGACTCTGCTGAAAAAAAACAATATATCATTTTCCTGGGAAATCCCTGGAAATCCCTTCAAAAATCACAGTTGAACATGGAGAGCGCATAATAGTGCAAAATGGTCTGGCAACAGAGTGTGACAAAAACTCCAGGTAGGCTGGCACTTAAAGGGTTAAAGGCTCATAACATGCAGTAGATTCAGGTAGGATGCATTTTAATGTAAGCAATCAGTATATACAGGGTGTGGGAAACATATAAGATAAGATAGACTCTTATTCAGAGTGAAAGACCGCTTTAACTATAGCATGTACTCGTACCAGCTTGTCAAAGCAATGCTATTTACTGCTTTTTATAAAGAAATACAATTAATATTATGCAGAATTGAGTTCAGCCTTTTGGCCCAGCCCTCCACAATATTTTTAATTTCTCATGTGGCCCACCCCTGGTCTTAAGGATCCACAAAAAAAGCAGAACTTCAGAAAGGCAAACATTTAATCTGCTTAGAGATGCCCTTAACCGCATTGACTGGGAAAATGTCCTCAAAAGAACACACTTTTAGGAAATTCTTAACAAACAAAAAGTGGCCTGGATGCCTTCCTTACATCTAATAACATTACCAGCTATGGCTAAAGTTTTATTCTAAGTATGTCACACACCCTGCTTCAAGATATCCATAACATGTGGGTAATACCGACCTGAAGAGGGTGTTCCTACAGAGATGATAGCAAAAAGAAAGCCCCTCCCTGATCCATAAATACCTGGGACCTCCCACTCATCACCCAGTTTTCCATCTCTGCAGACGGCGAGCAAGTCAGAAGATGATGGCTCCTCCTTGCACAGGGGGATTTCAGGTAGCCGGGATGACTCCCGGCCCGCTACTTATTTATTTCCGTTTTGACCCTTTTTTTCCAGAAATCCATATGCCCCCCAGCTTTGGCTGTGGGTCCAGGCGAGGGTATATCAGCACCTTAGGTGCTCAGGAGCGTGAGACCCTATCTGAGAGGGTAGGCGGTTACACCGGGTTGGTGACCCCGGTTTGGGATGCCCTGTCCCTTAATTTAATACTCATTGGCCCTCCCAGGATCCCTTTCCACAGTGGGGTTGGGGAGTGTGGGTCCCTTCTTTATTAGTCTCTAACACTTCTTTTCGGGTGTTGTGTCTTTTACTGATGTTAGTGTCTCTTTAAATGTTTTTACTCGGCGCTGCAGCCGTTTTATAGGAGGCCTTGTGCGGTGTTGGACCTGTCTTTTATTCCCCCCCCCCCCCCATCTTGACTCAGTCATCTATGGCGGCGGTAGTTACCTCACGCCATGTTATACTGTACATTTAGTGGGGGGGGGGGGGCGGGGCCGGACCTTCGGCGCAGGGCCGGCACCCGTCCCTGCTGTTTGGTCTGATTGCGGTTGTGTGTGCTTCACTGTGTGTCACCCGACCGGGCACGGCGGCCGCACTTCATGCTGCGGCGCCGGGCAGTTCTTGGCGCCTTTTTTACTGAGGAGACTTCTCCTCACGATGTACCTGGGGGCGGGGCCGGTGTTGCGCGCGTCACCGCTGCCCGCCCCCATCTTTCCCTGGCGCCGCTGCGGAGCTCTGCCTTCTCCTCTTCTGTCAGCAAGCTCAGGAGGATATTCTTCACGGTCGCCATTTCGTGCTCCCGCGGTTCCGTGAGTGGCCTTTGCCCCCCCCCCCCCTTCCCTATCCTTGTGCTGTATGGGTGTCCTTTGTCTTCATATCCTTATAAGTCCTTTTCTGTGTCTTCCAGGTGGTGGTTTCAGGAGGATCTCCAGTAGCATTTAGGGGGTCTCTCCCGATCCTTGATCACTGGGTTCATTATTGCTCATAAATCCTCCCACTCGGGACATTAAAGGGGCATCCCGGGTTGTCTAGTGGCGTAATTCCCTGGGTCATAGCGACTATTCTAAAAAGTTCACCTTATGGAGGCTTCCCCGGATACTGGGCTCGGGGCCCCTTCGGGGCATCCCCGGAAGTGTATGTTGTGTGGGGTATCCATTTCTGGGGACGATGTACTTCTGTGTATACCATGTGCACAGCAAACTATTACGTGGCAGTCCGAACCCCAGGCATCTGGGTCAGCACCGCCGGTCGCTTCATCTCCTCCTCCCACCTTGACACGCACCCCGTGTGACGTTGTCATGGGCAGGGAGCTGCAATCTGAGATGTGCGCCAGATTGGCTAACCTTGAAAAAATCTCCAGCTCGGTCGCCCGTAAGGCTCCGACTAAGAGGAAGCATTTGTCGCCGGCTCCGCTGGTGGATGACCATGAGGATGTTAATAATCTGGATTGGTCTGATTATTCCCCGCTAGAGGCAGGGGAAGTTTATGAGGATTCTGATATTTCGGACGATGAGTCCTTAGGCGCTGATGCTTAGGCGCTGATGCTGAGCTTGGTGACTTGGGGAGATCCTCGGATACTCCTCACGCTCTGGCTCTGATGTTGGAGGTTCTGAATATTTCTCCTCCTGAGGAGGTGTCACAGCAGAAGGGTGAATTGTTTGAGGAATCCAGGCCGCGCTTGGAATTCCCTACACAAAGGCATTTTGACAAAATTATTGCTAAGGAATGGGACAGGCCGGCTCGGCTCCCTGGCATCCCTCAGGGGTGGGATAAGAAATATCCCTTCCCTTCGGAGGCGATTAAGCGCTGGGCATCTCCCCCCGAGGTGGATGCACCGGTTTTGGGGTTGTCCAATTCCTCGGTTTTAAATAGACCTGATTGTTCCACTCTCAAGGATGGAGAGGATAAACGTATTGACCAGATGGCTTGTCATGGTTTTGCTAGCGTTGGGTCAGCCATGCGGCCGTTTGCGCTTCGGCACTAATGGTGTTGGCTGGCAGGTCCGTGGTCAGGGACCTGCTGACTTCTTCCGGGCTGCGTCCTGGTAGTGCTGAGTTCCTTAGCCTTAAACGGTGTGAGTTGTTTTTATCCTTTGTGTTAACAGCCTTGGATGACACTTTGATGATGTGTGGTAGGACATCGGCGCTGCTGGTCACTATTCGGCGGTCGGTGTGGCTGCGCCAGTGGGCGGCCGATTTTATGTCCAAGAAGTCACTGACGGCGCTACCTTTTGTTGGATTACGTCTTTTTGGAGAGACATTGGACTCTGTCACCAAGGGTGGTAGGTTACCTCAACGCAAGAAACAACGCCGTCCCTTTCGGGGGGCGCCTTCTTTTACCCCCTCCTTTCCTGGGGCCAGATCTGGCAGGGGATTTGCATTCCCCTCTTCCAGAGGAGATTCTGGGAGCAGGAGCAGAGGACGTGCCCGTCCAGGATACAGTTGGGGCTCTAAGCCCAAGCCGGCTAATAAGCCGGCTCAGCAATGAGGGGGCGCCCTCACCCATGCGGGTGGGGGGACGGCTGCGACACTTCTCCCAGATCTGGGATCAAGAGGTCTCGGACAGATGGATCCGGGAAGTGGTGTCTTCCGGTTACAAGCTGGAGTTCGAGCTCCGCCCCCTTCCAGATTTTTCAGGTCTCGGATGCCTTCGGAACCTCTGGCGGCGCAGGGGCTCCTGTTGGCAGTACAGAATCTTCTGGACATGGCTGTCCTTTGCCCAGTGCCCCCTTCGGATCAGGGCAGGGGTTTTTATTCCAATCTGTTCACGGTACCCAAGAAGGACGGGTCGGTCCGACCCATCTTGGATCTGAAGTTTCTCAACAGGTTCATCCGGCCACGGAAATTCCGCATGGAAACGCTGCGTTCGGCCATTCACTCTCTTCGCCAGGGAGACTTTCTGACGTCCATAGACATCAAGGATGCTTACCTACATGTTCCAATTTTTCCAGCACACCAGAGGTTTCTCAGGTTCGTGGTGGAGGATCGGCATTTTCAGTTTGTGGCACTCCCTTTCGGTCTCACCTCGGCTCCTCGGGTGTTCACCAAGGTACTAGCGGGGGTGATGGCTCTGCTAAGGGTTCAGGGTATCGGCATTGTGCCCTATTTGGACGATCTTCTAATCATGGCCCCTTCTTTCAACCAAGCGCAGTTGGACACCAGAGTGGTGGTGTCCACTCTGGAGAGGTTCGGTTGGGTGGTCAACCTCCCCAAGTCTTCTCTTTCTCCGTCCAGAGTAGTGACCTTTCTGGGAATGTCTCTGGACACTTCACAGGCCAGGGTGTTTCTGCCCCAGGCCAAAATTCTTTTGATTCAGGAGTGAGTTCGGCTTCTCTTGTCTGCCCCCCGTCCAGTCATCTGTCTAGGGATGAGGCTGGTGGGGTTAATGGTGGCCTCATTCGAGGCGGTTCCCTTTGCGCAGTTTCATACAAGGACACTTCAGCTTCATCTGTTGAAGGTTTGGGACAAGTCTCCTCTATCGTTGGATCAGTCCTTCCTGATGACTCCCCGAGTTTGTCGATCCCTGCAATGGTGGCTGGGGTCAGTCAATCTGTTGAAGGGCAGATCCTTTCTGGCTCCGCGTTGGGAAACAGTCACCACGGATGCCAGTCTGTCAGGTTGGGGGGGTGTTTGGAAGGACCTCCAGTTTCAGGGTCTGTGGGGCCCGCAGGAGGCTCACGAGCCCATCAATGTTCTGGAGTTGAGAGCCATCAGGTTGGTTCTGTTTCGCTTGACTCATCAGTTGCGGGGCCTGCCTGTTCAGGTCCGGTCGGACAACCGGACGGCGGTTGCTTACATCAATCACCAGGGGGGGGACTCGCAGCAGGAGTGCCCTCAGGGAAGTGTCTTTGATTCTGGACTGGGCAGAGAGCCACGTCCCGTGTATCTCAGCAGTCTACATTCCGGGAGTGGAGAACACGGAGGCGGACTCTCTGAGCAGGGCCTCCTCTCGTCAGGGGGAGTGGTCTCTCAGTCCCAAGGGGTTTCATTCGATCTGTCTCAGGTGGGGGTTCCCAGCGGTGGACCTCTTTGCCTCTCGTCACAATCACAAGCTTCCGGTCTTTGTGTCTCTCTCGCAGGATCCTCTGGCTCTGGCGGGGGATGCCATGTCTCTGAACTGGAGGGATCTGGGGTTTCTTTACCTGTTCCCTCCGTTTCCAATGGTAGCCAGAGTGGTGCGCAAGCTGGCCCTGGAGGGCGCGTCGGCGATTCTGGTGGCACCAAGGTGGCCAAGGCAGGTTTGGTTCGCAGACCTGGTAAGACTGGCAGAGGATCAGTTCGTTCTGCCTCTTCTGCCGGACCTGCTCACCCAGGGTCGGCTTCGCTATCCCAATTTACCTTCGCTGGCTTTGACAGCGTGGCTGCTGAAACCGCCATCTTGAAGGAGGAAGGTCTTTCTGACGCGGTGGTTCAGACTCTTATTAGTGCCAGGAAGCGCTCTTCCTCTACTATTTACTATAGGACTTGGAGGTCCTATATTGACTGGTGTGAAAGTAGGTCTTTCTCTTGTCGGGAGTTCTCCATTTCCAGAATCCTGGAGTTTCTTCAACATGATCTGGGGATTCAACTTAGTACCTTGAAGGGGCAGGTTTCTGCCCTGGCGGTGTTCTTTCAAAGGTCCTTTGCACTTCATCCCTTAGTCAAGACCTTTTTCCAAGGAGTTACGCATGTACGGCCTCCTAGGAAGCCGTTTATTCCAGTTTGGGATTTGAACCTGGTTCTTTCTGCTCTTCAGGGTCCTCCGTTTGAGCCCTTGAATGAGGTTGCTTTGTCTTCACTTACTCAAAAGGTGGCCTTTTTGGTGGCTATCACTTCGGTTAGGCGTGTTTCTGAGTTGGCAGCCTTGTCCATTAAAGCTCCGTACTTCGAAAGGCATCAGGACAAGGTGGTCTTTCGTTTCAAGCCGGATTTTCTTCCTAAGGTGGTCTCTGCCTTTCATCTGAATCAGGACATTGTTCTGCCTTCTCTATGTCCTAATCCCAGCAACGACAAGGAAAGGGCGTTGCATTCCTTGGATGCAGTTCGTGTTGTGAAATATTATCTGGTGGTTACGTCTTCCTTTCGTAAGACTGATGCCTTTTTTGTGGTGCCCTTTGGGCCTAGGAAAGGTTTGGCTCCTGCCAAATCTTCCATTAGTAAATGGATTCGTCAGGCCATCATTGGGGCCTATTCTGCCAAGGGGAGGAGTCCCCCTTTTCGTGTTACTGCTCATTCTACTCGTGCGGTTGGAGCGTCCTGGGCTTTCCTGCACCAGGCCTCTGTTGAGCAAGTTTGTAAGGCCGCTACTTGGTCCTCTGTTCACACTTTTTCCAAGTTTTACAAGGTTGATGTTCGGGCCTCAGCGGATGCTGTTTTTGGCCGCAAAGTTCTGCAAGCTGCTGTGGTTTAAGTTGTGCATTGTTGCCTTGTTTTGGATCCCCGCCCTTTTTATGGACACTGCTATTGGATGTCCCACATGTTATGGATATCTTGAAGCGGGGTGTGTGACATACTTAGAATAATACCATTTTGTGAAATACTCACCTGTAAAATGGGTATTATAAGTATGTCACACACCCCGCTTCACCCGCCCTTCTTGTATTCTGGATCCTTTATTTTGTGAACTTTGCGTTGTTATGACTTATATTTGCCTCTTCCTGGTCCCTTACCTTACTGCTTCTATATACTGGGTGATGAGTGGGAGGTCCCAGGTATTTATGGATCAGGGAGGGGCTTTCTTTTTGCTATCATCTCTGCAGGAACGCCCTCTTCAGGTCGGTATTACCCACATGTTATGGATATCTTGAAGCGGGGTGTGTGACATACTTATAATACCCATTTTACAGGTGAGTATTTCACAAAATGTTTTTTTTTTTTTTTTTTTCCCTCAGCCTTCCATACTATTTTACTATGTTGATGCAGGCTATTTCATTGGCTGGAAAGGTTCATGTGGCCGGAAGAGGTAGCTTCCTTCGGCTGCTAGGACACAACAAATGTACAATACGAGCTGGGAGTATCTTTACAAATTGTACCATAGCCCTAAATCTATCTCTAAAATAACTAGCATTGCAGGCAGGCTTGTAAGCTAGGAGGCTTGTACAGTACACAGTTTGCACACTACTTAAACTTCCCACCTTTGTTGCATTCCATGCTTATAGTTTATAATGTCTGCTGTCAAGTAAATGGTAAAGTGTAGGGTCATCATTCAGGTTCTACTTACATGTATGTATAGATAGGAATTCATATTTAACAAATTATATACATGTCTCCCTTCCTGCTAAATTCTATTTTTTTTGTATATTTTGTTTGCCATCTAAAGGTATGTTTGTTTTACCACAGACAGGTCTGAAAAGCTATTAGTAACTCCTGAAGAGGTGAAATATCGTG
This sequence comes from Gastrophryne carolinensis, assembly GCA_027917425.1. Classification (NCBI taxonomy): domain Eukaryota; kingdom Metazoa; phylum Chordata; class Amphibia; order Anura; family Microhylidae; genus Gastrophryne; species Gastrophryne carolinensis. The sequence continues at coordinate 310,154,432 of CM051234.1, read as the reverse complement.
GTGCTCTTAAGAATGCTAGGGATCTTTTGAAGAAACTATCCACCACAGTACATGAAAATAAAAAAATCTCAATGGATGATACAAGTCTGTGTACTGTAGTACAAGAAGGGGAGAAAAGTGATGGGATCAGAAAATCTCCACGAAAAAAGGTTCAGGAAAAGCAGAATTTAAAGCCGGCTGTTTCAGGTAGCAAATCCACACTAAAAAGAAAACTGCACCTCAATGCAGACAGCACTGCTAAACTCTCAAAGTGTCATGAGGATTTAGGCATGAATCCATCGGACAAGCCTTATGATGTGGAACGTTCTGAGCCAAAAGACACAGGAGATGGAGATATAAATGTCAAGAAAAGGACTAAAGATCGGCATACCGAAATAGAAAGGCTTTCCTGTAAGAAAAGGGTAGGACCCAATTTAGTCTCCCATTCTAATATTACTTCAGATACACATATGTCTGAAAAACATACAGATAAAGGTAGATCCCAAAAAAGCAAGAATACAAGGAACACATTGAAGAGAACTTTTTCTGCAAGTGAGGAAAGCCAGCCGCCAGATCCAGATAAAAATGATGCTGCAAAGGACAAAACTTCAGGGCAAGATGGCCTTTCATGTGTGCGAAAAAACAACTCTAGAACTGTCTCCCCTTCTAAGACTTCAACCGATGAGTGTAAATCTGGAAAAAACAGGGACATGAAGAGCAGGTTAGGTAAGGTTTTAGCTACTGAAAATGAGGGAAACCATGTTCTGTCGCCTGACCCAGTTAAAGCTGACGACAAAAGTGGAAATTTAACATCGAGGAAAGACCTGCCTGGGCTTGAGCAAGCCTCGAAAACCAGAATGGTTTTCAATTCCAGTGCTGCAACAGGTCGCTGTAGCTCTGGAAAAAGCCAAGGTACAAAGAACAAATTTAAGAAGCCTACTGAAAACAAAGAATGTTCTGTCATTTCGTCTGATCCGGAGGGTGATGACCCAAAAAAAGCAAAGCCGCATTACCTACCCCGAAAGTCGGTGCCTGAAACAAAATGCATGATGCAGGCAGCCACTGGGGTTCTTCAAGGGAACCCATTAGACTCTGACGAAGATGCCCAAGCAAAAGGGAGGTTTAACCAGCTTCCGTTGCCAGACTTCAGTTTTGGAGAGGAGGCAGGTAATAAGATCTCTTTGACTAATTTCACTACTTTCGCTACCCTACAGCATTAAATTGTCTAGTTTTGGCAGAGCTTATTAAGAAAGAGGTGCTAGGGAGAGGATAAGCTGCTGTTGCCCATCAACAAACTGGAATTGCTGAGTTTTTCTCTGTATATAAACCAATATCTCCTTGGTATTTATACTGCTGTGATGTGTTGGTTAATTGTTCAGTTGGCAAAATCTGTTTATTCCCAGTATGTCACACACCCCGCTTCCGAATATTCATGACACTTGGGTAACTGTCCTGTAGAGGGCGATCTTGCAGAGATGACATGAAAAAAAGAACCCCTCCCAGCCCATAAATACCTGGGACCTCTCACCATTCCCCAGTCCCAGCAAGTCAGAAGATAGTTGTCTCCTCCTTGCAGGTAGCCATGGTAACCCCCCGGCCGTTTGTTTCTATTGCTGCCTGAACCTTTTTTAATTTAAATATGCCTCCCAGCCTAGGCTGAAGGTCCAGGCAATGGTAGACTGCACCTTATGGTGTATATGGGAGCTTGCTCCCCCGTGAGACCCCATACAAAGGGGTAGGCGGTGTCCGGGTTGGTGATCCCGGCTTGGGATGCCCCGTCCCTCATACCCTTTCACCTATTGGTGTGGGTTCTCCCCCCCCCCCCCTACCATGTCCCTCTGTGCCCCTTGGGGGGCTTTTCTCCTGTGGGTTGTTTTTACTTTATTTTGGGGAAAAGGTGTGTGTGTTTGTATGTGTTTTTGCGGCCGTTGTTGCTGGGCCGGTTTCACTTTCAACAGGTGCAGTTAAGGAGGGGGCGGGGCCGGGCACACAGCGTGCTCGTTGTGGCTTGTCCACCCCCACCCCACCCTCGAGGCCGGCTTTTCTCAAGCACTCTTTCCGGACTCGCTGCCTGCTTTGCTGCTCGCCCTCTCATTCCCTTGCTGCTGTGAGGGTTGATGGTCAGTGCTTTGCTGCGGTGAGTGGATATTCTTAGTATACAGTACGTCCTGCTCCAGATAGATTACTTACACTTGGGTTATCCTCCGCCAGATGGCACTGCAGAGACATGTAAAACAGGCTCCTCCCGGCCCCTCAAATACCCAGGGACCTCCCACAAATCCCCAGATTTCTCAGCAGTGATTACTGCGAAGACATGAAATATATATCTCTCGCAGGTGAGCGGGGCTATTAGCCTGCGGCCCTGTTGGACAATTCCCACCCGTCCTTCATGTGATGTGCCGCCCAGCCTGGGCTGCGCTGGACGGGTGAAGGTAGGCGGAACCGTGTGTGCTTATGGAGCACCATACCGCTCCACCGCAGTCCCCCACCAAAGGGTAGGCGGTATAGGCTGATGGTGAGCCTTTCTGGATGCCCCTCCCGCATTATTGCCACATACCCCATGTAGCGGTGGGTCCTGTACAAAGGGCCGCCATCCTCCCTCATTCTCCCCGTAGCCTTCGGGGGGGGTAAGAAGGGGGGGGGGGGGGGAGTGTGGGTCAGTGCGTATAGTGATTACGTGTATGACTAGATATGGGGTGTCAGCTGCCGCGCTGACTTATCTGTTTTCACTATTACATGGCCGCCGCTGTGCTGACTTGTCTGTCTTTTACTATTACATGGCCGCCGCCGCAGCCGCGCACGTCTTCCCTCCTTTGGATGCCCGCGCCGGACGGCGGCGTCATCATTGGCTGCTGTCTTAGAGCTTCGCACTCTTCGGGGGGGGGGGGGGCGGGGGCCTGGCTTGGCGCGCTCCGCGTCACGGCCCGCTCTGGCCCGCCCTTCGAGGTTCGCTTGGCGCCATTTTGATGTGTAGTTGTGCGCGTGTGTAACGGTCCCCCCTTCCGCGGTCTGTAAGTGCCCTCGTGGGCGATCTTTATGCTCATTGCTTACTGTGCATGGTTCTGACGCCCCTTTATTCTCATTATGTCTTTCAGACGGGTGAATCAAGTGGCTTCTCCCGGCCCGGTGTAATTGTCACTTGGGCCTAGTATAATTACTCCCACTTCCCTGCGGGTCATTGGGGCATCCAGGGTAGCTTACGGCGTCAATCCCTACTGGCCTATTGTGCCTATTAATCACCATATGGAGGCATCCCAGGATAATGTGACCGGGGTTCCTTCGGGACAAGCCCAGTTGTGTGTAGCTTGTGGGGTCTCGCCTATCAGCGGTGACAATGCACGGGTTCCTTGCGCACAGCAGGCGTTAATGGGGCATCCCGCCCCTTCGGCGGCTGGGCCTACACCTCGCCTCACTTCACCTACTCCCCCAAGCCTGAGTCTAACCCCCAATACAAGTGGGGATTCTCATCCTGATGTGGCTGCTAGACTGGCCAGTGTTGAAAAATTGATTGATTGCTAATACCTTAGCGCGTAAGTCCACCGCTAAAAAGCGTCACTTAACCCCTGATGCCATTTCCTGAGCAAACCCATTTCAATAACCTTGTGCTTAAGGAGTGGGAACATCCCAGTAGAAGTTTGGACAGAAAGTATCTTTTTCCTGCTGATATGGTCAAGTGCTGGTCATCGCCCCCCGAGGTCGATGCTCCTATTCTAGGGCTGTCTAGCACCTCTATTATGCACTCCCCCGACACTACTACGCTGCGGGATTCTGAGGACCGGCGCATTGACCAATTGGCATGCCATGCCTTTGCATTTGTGGGGGTGGCGCTGCGCCCGGTTTGCGCCTTGGCCATTACTTCTGTGGCGCTCAGGGCTCTGGTCAGAAATGTACTCGAAGGCCCAGATGATTGCCACCTGGTACGGTTAATGCACTGTCTAACTGTGATGTGTTTGTAAACTTTATCCTGTCTGCATCGGATGATGCCATTAGGATGTGTGCCAGATCTTCTGCCTTGGTGGTAGCTGCTGTGGGCTGCTGACAATGCTGCTAAGAAAGCCCTTAGTGGGTTTCCATTTAAGGGGCTACGCCTGTTCGGGGACCGTCTAGACCTCTTTGCTAAAGGAGGTAAGTTACCCCAGCACAGGCGGCAGTCTCGGCCCTTTTGGGGCCAGGGCCCCCTTTCACTCCCCTACCGAGGTGCTAAGCAGGGAAAAGTGGTGTCCTTCGCGGGGGCTCGTGCAGATTCCTGGCATAGGAGCAGAAGACGGCGTCCTGGCTCCTCCTGGGGGTCCAAGCCCAAAGCCCCTCCCAAGACCCCTCAGGCATGATGGGGCGCCCTCGCCCGTCAGGGTGGAGGGACGGCTACAGCACTTCGCGCACGTCTGGGGCGCCACGTCTCCAGACCGGTGGATTCAGGAGGTAGTGTCCTCTGGTTACAAGATTTTGCTGTGCACCCCCCCACTGGTTACAAGATTTTGCTGTGCGGCCCCCCACAAGATTCATCAGGGCCCGGATCCCCCAGGACCCCATCTCAGCTCAGGTCTTGATGCAGGTCGTGCAAGGACTTCTGGATCTGGGGGTCATTTGCAGGATCCCCTTAAGAGAAAGGGGCAAGGGGTTCTATTCCAGCCTTTTCACAGTGCCCAAGAAAGATGGATCAGTCAGGCCCATTCTGGATTTAAATATCCTCAACAAGTTGTCAAGAACAGGCGCTTTCGCATGGAAACTCTGCGCTCGGCCATCGGCTCTCTGCGCCCAGGGGATTTTATGACGTCTGTGGACATCAAAGATGCTTACCTTCACATCGCTGTGTTCCCGGGATCTCCAGATTCGCGTTGGAAGATCAATATTACCAATTTGTGTCCTTGCCATTTGGCCTCACTTCAGCTCCCAGAGTGTTCACCAAGGTGCTGGCAGGGGTGATGTCTCTGATAAGGTCAAGGGGCATACGCGTGCTGCCCTACCTGGACAACATTCTCATCACCTCTCGATCTCTACAGCAGGCAAAGTTGGACACTCAGCTGGTGGTGTCCATCTTGGGAGTCCTTCGACTGGGTGATCAATCACCCCAAGTCCTCTCTGTCTCCTTCTTCGGTGACCCCATTCCTGGGAATGATTCTGGATACGGTTCAGTCAAGGATATTCCTTCCTCAACAGAAGGTGGAAGCTCTGACTGCACAGGTGAGGTTCCTGCTCTCGTGCCCCCAGCCCTCCCTCAGGCAGGGAATGCAGCTGGTGGGCCTGATGGTGGCGTGCTTCGAGGCGGTGCCCTTTTCTCAGTTCCATTTGAGACCTCTGCAACTTCACCTTCTGTCAGTATGGGACAAGGACCCAACGTCCTTGGACGGGGTCTGTGTGCTTCCCCCCTTGGTCAGACGGTCCCTTTCGTGATGGCTGGACCACAGGAATTTGCTAGGGGGCTGGTCCTTTCTGGCCCCCTCCTGGGAGATGGTCCCTGCGGTTCCAGGGGAGGTGGGGCCCTCAGGAGGCCCACTTACCCATCAACATTCTGGAACTACGGGCAATCAGGTTGGTACTGGAACAGTTGACCAATCACCTGAGGGGTCTGTCTGTGCAGGTGCGCTCAGACGACAGGACGGCGGTTGCCTACATCAACCATCAGGGAGGGACCCGGAGCAGGGGTGCCCTCCAGGAGGTGTCGCGGATTCTGGCATGGGCGGAGGCTAATGTTCAATGCATTTCAGCTGTGTATATCCCGGGGGCAGAGAATCTACTGGCAGACTCTGAGCAGGGGGACTCCCCGTCAGGGGGAGTGGTCCCTCTGCAACAAGGTATTCCAGTCCCTGTGTCACCGTTGGGGTCTACCGGATGTGGATCTGTTTGCATCGCGCCACAATCACAAGCTCCCGGCATTTGTCTCCCTGTCTCAAGATCCTCTGGCCTTGGCCACGGATGCTCTGTCCATGTCATGGAAGGAATTTCGGCTCCTGTATGTCTTTCCTCCATTCCCCCTGCTGGGTCCTGCGCAAGATTGTTCTGGAAGGGGTGCCAGTGATTCTGGTGGCCCCCAGGTGGCCAAGAAGAGTGTGGTTCGCAGACGTGGTACAAATGGCAGTAGACCAGTACGTCCGGCCAGGGGTGCCAGATCTGCTCACTTGGGGTCCCTTACGCCATCCCAATTTACAAACTCTGGCTTTGACGGCCTGGCTGCTGAAACCTCCATCTTGATGGAGAAAGGCTTGTCTGCCTCGGTGGTGGATACCATGGTGCAGGCTAGGAAGAAAACTTCTGCCATCTATAGGGTATGGCGTAGCTACATTGATTGGTGTGAGTCTAAGTCTCTTCCCTGTAGGGAGTTCTTAGTCCCTAGGGTTCTGGAGTTTTTACAGCATGGGTTGGAGTTAGGTCTAAAACTCAGTACTCTGAAGGGTCAGGTTTCTGGCTTGTCGGTCTTCTTTCAGAAGTCTTTTGCTCAGCATCCCTTGGTTAAGACCTTCTTTCAGGGGGTCACTCATGCGCGTCCCCCACTTAAACCTATGGTCCCTGTTTGGGATTTGAACTTGGTTTTGTCTGCCTTGCAGGGTGCTCCCTTTGAGCCTATTCAGGATGCTGCTCTGGCTGTACTTGCCCTCAATGTTGTCTTTCTGGTGGCTATTACTTCGGTCAGGCGTGTGTCTGAGCTGGCAGCTCTGTCTATTCAGCCCCCATACTATGAGAGACACCAGGACAAGGTGGTGGTCCGTTTTAAGCCAGACTTTCTGCCTAAGGGGGTGTCTGCTTTTCATTTGAATCAAGATATTGTTCTTCCTTCATTGTGTCCTAATCCTAGCAACGCTAAGGAAAGGGTTCTGCATTCCTTGGATGTGGTCAGGTGTCTGAAGTATTACCTGGTAGTCACTGCGGCCTTCAGGAAGACTGATGCTCTTTTTGTGGTCCCTTCTGGCCCTAGGAAGGGTTTGGCTCCTGCCAAGTCTACTATTAGCAAATGGATTCGTCAGGCTGTGATTCAGGCCTATTCTGCTAAGGGGAAGAATCCTCCCTTCCGCCTTACTGCTCATTCTACTCGGGCTACTGGTGCCTCTTGGGCCTTCCAGCACCAGGCTTCTGTTGAACAAGTTTGCAAGGCCGCTACTTGGTCTTCTGTTCATACCTTTTCAAAGTTTTACAAGGTTGATGTTAGGGCCTCAGCTGATGCTGTTTTTGGCCGCATAGTTTTGCAGGCGACAGTGGTTTAAACTGTCTGCTGTTACCTTTGTTGGGGATCCCACCCTACTTTATGGACACTGCTATTGGATGTCCCAAGTGTAAGTAATCTATCTGAAGCAGGACGTACTATGTACTAAGAATAATACAATTCTGTGAAATACTCACCTGTAGAATTGATATAAGTATACAGTACGTCCTGCTCCACCCCACCCGGGTTTTTGCATTATTCTGGATCCTCTGCATGGTGGTGGTTATCATTTTTATAGTGACCAGTGGTGGTTAAATTCTCCCGGCTTCTTGTCACTGCTTTTCAATGCTGGGGATTTGTGGGAGGTCCCTGGGTATTTGAGGGGCCGGGAGGAGCCTGTTTTACATGTCTCTGCAGTGGCAGCGCCATCTGGCGGAGGATAACCCAAGTGTAAGTAATCTATCTGGAGCAGGACGTACTGTATACTTATAATATCAATTCTACAGGTGAGTATTTCACAGAATTGTATTTTTATTTATTTCACCATTTTTAACGGTCTTACATGGTGGGTGATGTGCATGTTGACACTTATGTCCTCATGTCTTCTAGGTGGGATCCTTTCTTTTGAAGTTTAAAGAGGGAGTTCTCCCGGTCCTAGGGTCCCTTTAGAGTTTAATTTAGGGTTTCCCCCAAAAAAACCCCCAAAAAACAAAAAAAAAAAATTAAAAATTAAAAAAAATCCTCCCACTTGGCACCTGAAGGGGCATCCCGGGTAGCTTAATAGCGTAAATCCCTCTGGTCATTGCGACTACATTAAAATCACCATATGGAGGCTTCTCAGGATACCGGGCTTGGGCTCCCCTCGGGGCAACCCCGGCAGGTGTGGGTTGTGGGGCATCCCTTGCGGGGGATAATTTACTTGTTTGCATACCTCGTGCTCAGCGTGCCATAACGCAGCAGTCGGGGGCCCAGGCGTCTGGGTCCGGGGTCCCGGCCTCATCTCCTCCCCCCCCCCCCCCCCCCCCCCCCCCCCCCCCCCCCCCCCCCCCCCCACCCCTACCCCCCCCCCACCCCCACAGCCCCCCCCCCCCTAGTGATGTCCAGGGGTCGAATCTGATGTATGTGCCAGAATATTGAGAAATTTATTTCTGGCTCTGTTGCCAGAAAGGCCTCGGCTAAGCGAAAGCATTTGTCTCCAGCGCGCCTGCCTTTGAGTTTGATTATGATTTTCTTGACTGGTCTGATTATTGCCCGCTAGAAGAGGGGGGAATTATTGAGAATTCTGAGGGTTCTGACAATCAGGCAGTTTTTGGATGTTGTGTGCTGGGAGACTACTGAGCAAGGAGGAGGTTGGCTTGTGGCTTGCCAAGGTCGTGAGCAGGTAACTTTTTGGGTTCTGGCAATTCTCTGAGGAGGCCGAATCCTCAGAAGATTGGGGCAGACATTATTTGGGCTTGGAAGCCGGCCTGGCGTTCCAGGATAGATGCCTAAGGATGGATAAGTATCGGCTTCCGGATGCCTAGGTTGGGTAAAGCGTGGTAGTCCCTTTCCGAGGGTGGAGTGTCAAGCGTGGCTCGTTATCCGAGGTGGATGCCCGGTGCTGGGTTATCCAATACTTCTATTTGCATCTCCTGACTCCACAGACTCAAAGATGGTGAGGATGAGATTGATTAGATGGCTTGCCAGCGTTTGCTAGTGTCGGTTCAGCCTTGCGACCTGTTTGTGCCTTCGGCGCTTTTGGGCAATGGCTACCAGGTCTGTGGTTAGAGACCTGTTGAGTTCCTTCAGGCTTGAGGACCCAGCTAGTGATGAGTTTGTGAATTGTTTATGTCCTTTGTGCTTGCCGCTTGGATGACACCATGGTCATGTGTGGTAGAACCTCGGCCTTGCTTGTTGCTATTCGGCGGTCGGTGTGGTTGCGCCAGTGGGCGGCTGATTTTGTGGCCAAAAGTTGCTTACAGCACTTCCCTTTGTGGCATTGCGGCTCTTTGGAGAAAGATTCGATTCTGTCACGAAAGGAGGGAAGTTACCTCAGCGTGAGAGGCAACCGCGTCCCTTTTGGGGGGGCGGCCTCCTTTAACCCTTCCTTTCGTGGTGCCAGAACTGGCAGAGTTTTGGCCTTCTCTACCCTCAGAGGTGATTCCTGGAGTAGAGGCAGAGGTCGTGCCCGTCCAGGTCACAATTGGAGTTCCAAACCCAAGCCCGCTGCTAAGCCAGCTCAGCAATGAGGGGGAGCCCTCACCCTTGCGGGTGGGGAGACGCCTGTGGCATTTCTTCCAGGTCTGGGACCAGGAGGTCTCAGACAATGGATTCTGGAAGTGGTGTCTTCCGGTTACAAG